>DWAJ01004872.1:0-12275 GCA_018238005.1 Eurema mandarina | reverse complement strand
GGGGACCTTCAAAAAACGAGCGTACCTCTCCTTAAAAGGCCGGCAACACACTCGTGACAACGCGAGTGCTCATGGGCGGCGCTGATCACTTTACATCAGGTGACGCGCCTGCTCGTTTGCCCCCTATGTTATAAAAAAATCTAATTACGAACAGTGTTCGGTGACTTCATTCTATTCATTTAATAACCTTTATCGTACGATAATGTATTAAAATGTGAATGAAATGAGCATCTGTACAAAGAAAGTGACGTAGTTTTAGCGTACTATTGTATATCTCGTATATAGCAAAGAAATATATTTTTAAATACATTGTAATAGCTACAGCATATTTTATAATTCATGTTGTGCGCAATACTAGTCCATGTTTCTACTTATTTCAACATGAAATGTTACGCCGAAATAAACTTTTGATGCTATTTTGTTTTTATTTTTATTTTTTGTCCATACTATGGTAGAATTGATACTAACCGAGTTAAGGTTTATAACTCTTAAAACCCGTTACCATTTATTTCTGGAAAATGTATGAAAAAAACGTAGATATATAATTTTGCAGTCAATGAACGTGTATATTTATTAAAATGTAATTAACAAATCTACCATAAAATCCTATCCTGTTGTGTTGTTATTAAAGAGAATATTAGATTACAAATCATTATTAGTATATAAATCATTCCGATACAGATGCTATGACTCCATTTATTTTATATCTGAACTACATTATTATAATGCCACTCTACACAGGCTTGACCTTTCAAACCGTTTACTTCGACGTGACACCATTTTTCATAAAACTTTGCTTCTTTATCTTTCCCAATGTAAAATGTTACCTCATCCTTTGTCTTAATTTTAACAACATACGATTCTCCACCTGCAATAGTATTGATAACTTTTATAACTTTTTATAAAACGATATAAATAATAATGAAATCGAAAATTTAAATGATAAGTTGGTAATATTGAAACAACTATTGTGATAAGAGCCAGAATATAAACAAACTAACCTGCTTCAAACATAAATCCGTAGTCGTTGGGTAAAATTTGGTTTTCTCCGTGTTGATATAATTGGAAGTTACAAGAGTCTACTGCTGTAACCGATTGATCTGACAAACGACAGTAATATCCAATCGTAAGACTGAAATAACAAGATAAAATTGTTTTTTTTCCTATATACTGAATTAATCATGACCTTAATAAGTTTATGAACCAAATACTTATATCCAATAAAACACTTTTTGGTATTCGACTATACTTCGTATTTTAGGAATTTGTTTGGTAGAGTTCACTTTTTAGTGATAAGGCCGCCTTAGCATAATTATTATGCGTCATGTTTAATAAGGTACAAAGTTTATTAAGGTACATACATTTGCCTGACCGAGTCTACCCTAACCCAGCTGATGAATCTACGATAGTTGTAAAGGTAAGATATACTCACTGAGACAAAATGGTTGGTTGTGATACGCTTCCAACAGCAACAAAATCTCCATTATCAAGAAAGATAAAGTGATACACGTAACGATGAAAGTTTCGCCATTCGCGCAACGGTCCTGTTTTTTAAACGTATAAAATATCATTTTACCCCTTTTTTTAAATGTATAATTCAATTGAGTGGATCAATCAGTGGATTAAATAAGCGTATTTTATTAAATAAGTATATTCCCAGTTTTTAGCAAATCACTACTACGTAATTATAATTTATTGCGATTCTAATTGCGTGAAATGTAAAAAATACATATATAACTAGTAGAATTTAATGAAAAATAAAAATCGGTTTAGATTTTTTGAATTTAAATTTTAAATTATCTCTATAACCTCGCATATTATATTAACATAGGTTTATTATATATTATTATATGTGAGTCTTACCAAAACTGCGGTCTCGAACGCACGGCATACTTATCTCATGCTCTTTGCCGTCCACCGTTACGGTCCCTTTAATGTGTCCCATCTGCTCGTAATGAGTTTGGTGGAATCTGTGTAGGTATAATTTTTTTTATATGATAGGCGCAACTGAACAGGAGGTTCGCCTTATCGTAAACGACTACCTCCGCCCATGAATAGTTGCAAAGCCTTATTATCGACATTTAACAACAGGAAAAGGAAAGGATTTGTGTTGTGTTGATCTGAGTTGATTACCTGATGTAAATCGATAAATATAGTAGAAGAATAATTTTCAGAAATTAATCCAATTCAAGCTTTGAGAAAAGATGAGATAAGATCGGTGACTCAGAAAGTTAACAGACTGGTAGTTTCTAATTTTGAAGTACTTTAGTAGGTAGTTCAAGAAAAAAATATTCGGTTATAATTGTAAGAAATTGCTTATAGGTAGGTACATACTTCTTAAGCAACTTAAAATATTCAGCAGACCAGATTTCTCGGGCCATATCATTAGCAACGCTCCTTGGAGACATCTGCGAGTCATATTCAAAAGGACCCCATTGCGCACTCCACGTCAAGTTTGCCTCGACTTTTATTTTCCTGTTTGTCCCACTTCTAGGCCTGAAATATTAAAAATTTTCCTTATAAGACTATATAGCGTAGGTACTTTGAAGAGGTTCATATTTAAAAAAAAGTAATTCGTACTTCATTTCACCGTTGTAAGAGAGCTTCCAAGTTCGCATCGGTATAAAATTATCAATACATAACCCTTGGACAGCATGAGTATCATCATCTTCGTTGGACTTTTTTAAGTGGGTATCTGGCAGACTTGGCGTGAGCAAAACTTCTCCTTCGTCAAGCTGAAAATTACAGTATCCAAGTACTTACATAAATACTGCACAGTGCACGTGTTGTATTACACATAGTAGGTAGTAGCGCTCTTTACACCTACGAGATTTGCCATATTATTATGATTACCTTTAGAAACATAAACGCATCACAAATACGTTGTGGGCGTCTCGCTAGCCCGCAGATGAGTGCAGCTCCAGTCTTAGACATTCCATTGAAATATACTCCATCTACAGCCTATAAAGAAAGTAAATGAAGATTCGATTTATAACTAATTTCAATATAAAAAGTTATACCTATGGGATACAAATTTAAGTATAATGTAGGTATGTTAAGCCTATCAATTAATTTATAAATAACAAGTGGTTTTACGCAGATAGCCTTTTTAAATTAACTGTTATTTTATTACATTAGTTTTCAGCCTTCAAGCTGATTATTAAGGTTTGTTACTAAGCATGAAAAATCAAAACCAACATTGAGCTACCTTAGGATTATCGCCAAGATTATAATTTTTTTCGAGATTAACGTCGTGTTCTTGAACATGCATTACACCATCGCTGCTGCGGCCCAATTCCACGGCTAGTAGCCGATAAAGATAAACTTTTAACTAAAACAGATTAAATTATTAATATTACAGATATAAAAAATTTAATATACATATATTGACCTTTATACGATAACTTTAGGTATAATACGATTTATGTTTACAAAAAGTTAAGCAGAATGCAGATGGAAATACTGCTTTAAAAGATCAAATCTAACAAAAAAAACCAAAAGAATAATAAAAAATATATATTATTAAAGTATTGTAACTACATAATGTTTACGCGATATTAAAAAAATGTATACCTACTTACCTGCCTGAATTTTAATAAAATATACATTAACCAAAACTTTAACCAGTATGTTTTGTTCTTCTGCTGGTATATGCCAAAAATTGGTGGTTTATTTTTTGTATTTATAAAACGAAAAACAAATAACAAAAACAGCGGTATAACTAGTGAAATAAGACAAAGCATATTTGTTTAAAATATGTATCCAATGTATGAAATATCATTCACTACTGATTAGTTTTTGTAGTTGTCAAATGATAATAACTAATTAATGTTTTATATTAAATATATGTCATTTTTATCTTATCTCGGTGTGGAGACCGACGCTTCTTTAACTACGGTTATCGCGCATACAAGTAAAAAAAATCTAACAAAATTTAAAGGTTTATCACTATAGGTACCTAAACAGTAAAACTTCAGTTTATACTTAACTTAAATATATTACTTTATATAAAACTTCAGTTTCTATTTAAATAAAAGTCGTTGTTATATGAAATATTTATTCTCTAATCTTATAGAAATACATTTATTAGTAAGTTTAAGGCGTTCAAAGCAACGACCACGGTAATTTAAGACGCGTTTAATCCGCCGTAGCGAGCAGATGTTTATGGACGCATTCCTCCTTGTTGATCAAGTGTGTAGTTTTGTTGACAAGTTGCATCAACGTGTTGAGGTTTGAAGACCATTCGTTCAAACGATCCGAAGAATCCATGCTAAGTCTGAAAATTATTGGGATTATTAAATATTTTGATAGGTAAATTATTCGATGTTCATAAGGTTCTGTGGTGGTAATAGTGGTTACTAAAATGATTTTTTGATAATATATCCGTTTCATATACCATAATAAGAATTTAACTTATTTATCATTGACTCTAAAAATTCTTTAAAAGAATCTAAAAAATTCCAAACTCAAATCAAAGTTCAAAAGGGGGTTAGATATCTCCTTACTTAAAACTTTGCTAGAGAACTAAATACGAAAATAAATAAATTAATTTTAAAACACTTCGGAACCGTATTCTATCCGTTGCCCTATGTAAATTGTTTGGATAATTATTATCTCCGATATTAGCTATCTCCTAAGTCAAAATTTCAAATGCAAGTCAAGATGTCAATGTAAAGTCAAGATGGCGACCTGAAGTGCACGACGCCGGCGGGGCGGTCGATCTTGGCGCGCACGACGGCGCTCACCACCAGCTGGCTGAGCGCGTCCTCCGTCTCCGTCACGCTCAGCCCCAGCAGCTCGCTCATGCGCTGCAGCGTGATGCGCGTGTAGTACATTGACATTATGCGGATGTTCTGTGCATGGGAGACAACAAAATAAATTATAATAATAACATATTTATAAATTATAACAGTTATATATATAAACTACTGCTGTTGCCTGCGACTCCGTCCGCGTTTACTTTCATAAAAAAATTATTCCCCTGAAAACTGCATAAAAAGTATCCTATGTCCTTCTCCTGGTTCTAAACTACAGCCCCACCAATTTTCAGCCAAATTAGTTAAGCCGTTATCGAGTTATAAATGGTGTAACTAACACGACTTTCTTTTGTATATATAAGATAAAAGAATTTTTATTAAACAGACAATAATTTGTTTGCATTTAACCTGCAACTATTAGTATATTTTCCAGTTATTATGGTTGCTTAAAATAATTTTATATGGTTTTATAATGAGGCTTAATTAATAAAATACATAATAAATAAAAATGCTGGTCTGAATGTTACACACACTATGATTTTAGTTTCCATTTCTATACCTATTTTCGTGTTTATTATTCTATATTACTTTATATTATTAATGAATACATTACTATTCAGAAGATAAGCTGTATGTAAAATTTTGGGTAAATCCACTTATTCTGTAGCTTTTGCATGAAGAAGTTATAAAAATCCTCTCAAACCACCATACTCATAATATTGGTAGGGTTTCAAAATTGTTATTTAAATATTTTTGTATACATACATGTTCAACAACTCTGTTCTTGAGATCATTCCAACGCTCTTGGCCTTTCTCATCACTGGCGTTGAAGAAAGGAGTCTGTTTTAACATTTTCTCATATGAGGAGCACAAAGTATTCCATCTTATTATTTCTGGGTTGATAAACAGGCCCAATAGTTGTCTGAAATTGGATAATAATTATAATAAAATTTAATTCATTTGATATCTCTCCTAAAATTTTTAATTCGAAACTTGAAGACTTGAAGATAGTGCAAGTTCTATTTTACCATCCATTTAACACGAATTTCTTAACAAATAAATCTTTCATGACATTTATAAATATATTTATACTTTTAATTAACTCACTTGTACTCAGGTAATTTATCTAATTCTTTGTCTTCTTTGAGTCTATGAGTCAAATCAGCTTGTTCATTATCATAAGGTGCAAGAACTAAGAACACAACACTGCCAATAAGGGCATTGGCACCTCCCAATTGGCCCAGAGCTCGGAAATGACGACACACGGATAAATATGCCCCATTGTGCTGATCCACAGCTATCATTATCCGGTAGAACTTCTCTTTCAGCTCCTGAAAAATATATACAGACCAATTTTAATTAAAATAAAAAAATAGGTATATGAGACAAATAATGCAAAATAAATACAATTATTTATCTCTAACCTGAGTATTCTCTTCCTCAAAGAACTTTGTATTGATTTTTTTGGAAATGATTTGGGTTCTAATATAGTCTTTAATTGCGAGGCACAGCCTCATTTGCTCCAAAATAAGTTCAACTTTCTCCCTCTTGTCCATGGATCCATATGTCTCAACCTGAAGTTCTTGTATAATTTTTGCTGCTTCTGCGACATTGTCTTCTTCTTCACGGATTTTAGCAAGAATGTGGGTTAAACGAGCTCTCTCTACTTCTACGTAGATTTTGCCTTCAGTAATGGTTCTTAGTGTTTCGATAAGTTTTATTTGTGTTTCTTTATTTGGCGTCTCATTCACATACTTACAACACTCTTGGACCATCTTTACAACAGCCTGCTTGAGCTGAGATCTTAAAATATAATAAAAAATAAGCGTTAAAGATATGATAAACAAGGAATAAAGACGTAATGTAAGTAAAACTATCTAAATAAGTATTTCTAGGTAAAACAACTTATATTTGTTAAAGAAATATTCATTACAAATTATTTTTCCAAATTATACCAAACAAGACTTGATCGGAGTTACTATGCATTATAAAAATACTTGCCTTCTTTTCGATAGCAGTACTATATGATCATTGAGGGCTGTCCAATTCTTGGCTTCAAAACAAATCTGAACAATAGTGACTAAGATCCTAGCAGTTGAACCCATATCAGCACCCTGTACAGAAACAAAGTAATAACTAACCATCTAATAGATTGGAGCATTGTTTTCAACAAACTTTAGTAATTAAATAAAATTTGTATAAATTCTACACAAGTAGCAATTAGAGTTCAAATGAATATAATACATTTTTAACAATAGTGAAATATTATGAATTAATACCTGAAGTAGACTATGATGTTAAATAAGCAATCCTATAGTCCAAAATGCTAGTAACTTAGACTCATTAATAATATTTATATACATTGTACATTAAAACAATCATAATATGTTAACATAGAAAAAAATTAAACACTTGAAATACTTTAAAAACATATTCACCGTTCGAGTTTGCTTTTCTAAAGCTAAAAGTTGATCAATGGCTTCTTGAACTTTTCCACTAGCAGCCCATGATTTCCATATAGGAATCTTCTCATCACACGTAGTACTGTAATCCACCTGGGCAAAGTAATTTTAAGTAAAAATCCTTACTTGAATGAACAAGAAGCTTATCTATAGTTAAATGGTAACAACAAAAACATGTACTTACTTCCATTTTAACAATTTTGCCACTAGCATCTAGGCTTTCAATATCCCCGTTGGTAGTCATATTGGAGGATTTTATTTTTTCTGAAACATTAACAGCAATATAACATTAATTCTATCGATAATGTGTCTCTTATGGTTCTTAAATTATTGCTTACTTTTAAAATAAAACGAATATTTACTTACCTTGTAAATGTTAGAGATTTACTTTTTATTATTTTGATTAACAATATCAAAATGTATTGCAGTAAAACAATTTAATTTAGATGATTCTATTACTTTGGGCTAAATGCAAGCTCACCGTTACTGACAGCAACTACTAGTCAAATTTGTGACAGACATGTCAATTACACCGGTGTTGCTGTCGTGGCCTGTGGGCCAGTATTGTTCAAAAAGGTTTTATTGATACATTTAAAATATAAATAATTTCCTTGATCAGAATCTTAGACAAAAATTTAATCAATAAATCATATTTCTCTAATACTACTGTTCACAGGGTCATTACAACATATTATATAAGTCATGAGTGATTTGAGCTCAGAACATATTCAATGTAACAATTAAGAAGTAAAGCTTTACTGTACAAACAAATATTTAATATAATAAAAAAAAATGATTAAACAAGAGAAAATGAAAGCACCAAGGTATACAATACAATGCAGATTTCATAAAAGGTTTATTATTATCTGTGAATATTTTGACACTATTAACCTTAATACTTTCCGTTACTTATCTGTGCACAAATGTAGAAATGGCGTAGCAGAGTGTTGATTTGTTTTTACATTTTGTAAATAATTGTGATTTATAATAGACGCAAATCCATACGATTTAAGAATTTTCCGTAGATTTAAGTACTTAACTACTTTAATGATTGTTGTGCGACGATACAATACTTCACGACTAGCCTACTTTTGATGGCGATTTTGTTCACGAGTCTATGAATAAAGACTAGTTTTTGTTATCGTTTTCGAATATGTTTGTACGCACGATGAGTTTAGTGAGAGAAAACACGGAAATGGGGTCAAGAAATACTGCTGGGCTTCGAAGTCATTCAGCTCAAGGCCTCGCCAATTCCATTTCCAGCCCTTGTTTGAAAATACCATTGCCACCTCGATTATGGATTACAGGTATTATTATGCAATGAACATATGGTTAAAAACAAAATTTAGTTAATCGTCTATATCTTTTTTGTATTTTAATGTCAACATTACCTGTTACTATGCATATATATCGCTTTTATTTATTGCTTTTACAAATTCAGTATTAAAAATATTATTTTTAAACATTTAGATATCGAAGATGAGTCGTCAGATGAAGTCAGTAGTGATCGAGAAGATGGGATCTTACCTGTGGAAAGGTCAAGAGTTAGGTCCCGCTATAGGCATCATAAACAAAAAACAACCAATGGAATACCTGTTGGAATATTTTGGGATATTGAAAATTGTCAGGTTAGTTCATCAATAAACAATAACACTTATAACCATTATTACCATAATTTAATGGTAACACTAAGGACTGTTATATCTATTTAATTCATTTAAGATGAATGCTCATTTTGCAATCCTTTTATCCTTAAATATTTTTTTTATTCTCTATTACCCTGTAGGTACCTCGTGGTTGTTCTGCAATTGATGTGGTAGCCACAATTCGTGCAAAGTTCCTTGTAGGAAGAAGAGAAGCTGATTTTGTTGTAGTGTGTGATGTCCGGAAGGAATCTGCTAGTAGACTTCAGGAACTCAATGATTCTCAAGTAAGTTTCTAAGCAGTTTTTTTCTATTATACATGAATGAATAAATGGTTTTAATTTTTGCCCTGTTCATAAATAAATTTATTGTTTACAATAAAAAATCCATATGAGGCATTTTTATGTGACCTCAATAATTGAATGTTTACATTTGTTAACAATTATATTAATGCTTTATACATTTAATGATAACATTATTTATAACTATTTTGTTTTTAGGTTAGCTTAATACATGTATGTGGGACACAAAAGAATGCAGCTGATGAAAAGTTGAGACAATGTATGAGGAGATTTGGGGAGTTACACCCAGCCCCAGCATCACTACTTTTAATATCTGGAGATATTAATTTTGCAGCAGACTTAAGTGATTTTAGACATAGGTCAGTAGAAGATATGTTAAATATGATGTATATAATAAACAGTACTACATTGTATAACTAAATACTTATATTTAGTTGGTTAAAAACATTTAAATGTAAAATATAATTATTAAATTTTGATACAATATGTAATGTTCACAAATGGAACTGTACTTAACTTTTTGTGAAAAAGTTATTAATACTTACTAAAAATTATATAATTATATACCTATAATAAAAATGTAATGTTATCACTCATCACCTACTACTTTCAATATGTTATATATAATATAATTTGTATTTATAATATTTTGTATATATTATATCATTAGGAAAAATATGGAGGTTATCTTGGTGCATAAGCAAAACACTTCATCAGCATTAATAGCGTGTGCATCTTCACACCATTGTTATAATGAATTGACTTCTCATCTTCCCAGGAATCCAAAGGTATTGCATTATGTTATTATGACAACACAAAGCATATTTTAGTGTTGAGTTGATAGATAGTATTATATTTCTATTCTAAAATATGTATAATGTACACTAACAAATACACAATTACATACTTGCTTATAATTTGGTTAAAAAGCTTTATTAACTTGTTTATTCAATCATATGTAGTTTCTAACTCCCTAAATACTTACCCAACTTTCTTTTAAATTGTAAACAAGATAAGTCAAACTGAAGATGATGAACCAACGACATGTGAAATGGAAGTAGTGAACTTGCCAGTTGATCAGCCTCCAGACAGGGTGTCAAGACGGTTGAGAAGACTAGCAGACAACTGTGGTGGGAAGGTCCTTAGAGTGACAGCTTCTACAGCTATGATGAAGTTTCCAACTCCTGATCATGCATCTAGGTATGATATTGTTTTTTTTTGCGTTCTGCCTGTAACTTTATTTCCTTTGTCTCAATGTCTCTAATTTTGTATATGGGATGTATAGTGCAGTGTTGACAAATCTAGCTTTTAAATTATGAATCAAATTTCAAATAAAAAATACACATTTTTTACAGTTACAAATTTGATAACTTGTTAAGTATGATTCAGAATTGAAAATATAATTTTAATACATCTTGAAATGTGAAGTATGTAACTACTTTTATGTTATTTACATTTTTTTGAGGTTATTACTGTATTTTGTTTCTTTTTTGCATCAGCTGATTTCGAAATAGATCGTTCGTCGATGTAGTTGCGCAATATCGAGGGTAGGCTTATATCGTTTTACCTAGGGTGCATCCACACAGATACGAGAATATTTTGTAATATAATTAAAGAGTTGAGAGAAGTAGTATTGAAATTTATTTAACAAGTATTAGTCATCATTAATGACTGTTTATGTTTTATATAAAATGTACTTTGAAAATGGTGATTATTTTGTATTGCTAATTAGGTAATTAAATTGTTTTCTAACATATTTTTTTAAATACAATTAGTAAAGTAAGGGACATTTAACTTGATTTTCTTTGCTATCATACTCGTTTTTATGTATGTCTAGAAGTTCAACTTACGAGATTTTAATAATATGAACGCAACTTAACAATTTCAAAGAGAAAAAATCGGGATACCCTCTAATCTTTTCGTTGAATAGTTCATTCATATTAAATTTAAAGACGCCATTGCAATAACGGACACAAGCAGGGACAGATCATCTTAGTTAATATTTTATTTATATAAAATAGTTTTAATATATTATTTTAAGCTTATAAAGCAATTAATGTTCCAAAGTGTAGTAAATTATAAAAATGTTGTTAAGCGGGTGAGTACAACTACAATTTTTTTATTTTCGCGTAGTATCATGGCGCCGTAATATGGTTTCTGTGTTAAATTCATCTGTTTAAGTGTGATTTCATTTGTAATAAATTTAAATAAAAATTGTAAACTTGAACGTTAAAAATTTCGTCGCAATTTTGAATATTTCCAATTCAATTCAATTAAAACGTATCAGTTTTCAAAAATGTTACACTCCGAAACTTTTAAAGATCTACTGATTTTTTAACATAAAATAAATATAAAACGTACGTATTTTTCTTAGTCAAATGTAAATCGTATGGTCCATTGATGAGTCATCAGCTGATAACGGTTAGCGGCAATCCACGTTGCATGAAAATGTCGTTAGGATTAACTTATCTGAAAGTTTAATGAAAATTATACTGTGTTCTTAAAGTTAAATGATTTTACTTAAAAATAAGAATTGTTTACTAGTAGACGCAATACAGCTACAGTATTTAAAAAGAGTTGTAGCAATAATAATATGTTTAACATTGTCGTTTTGTATTTTACACTACCGGGTGCAAGTTGAACCGGTATTTATTTCCGTTGTTAGCCGCAGCTATTTACTTGTCCTTTTTAGTAAAAAGTCCTTCAGCTGACGAACGTTTTTAAAATTTCATTTTAAATAGGTACAAATATTTACAGGCTCATTCAAAATAATATTTCTTGTAATTATAAGTAAAAATGACATTAATATTTATATTGTTGGTACTATCGTGTAGTTTCGCTCGCCTAAAATATGTTCCCAAAATTTTTGACACCATTTACATATTTTGCTACTACAAATATAACACTCCGTCGTTTTTGCGTCGGGGGTTAAAAAGCAAACGATCATTGTTATAAATACCATATTTAATTTAAACCACCATGGTTTTTTAGGGTTCCGTAGCCAAAATGGCAAAAACGGAACCCTTATAGTTTCGTCATGTCCGTCTGTCCGTCTGTCCGTCTGTCACAGCCGATTTACTCGGAAACTATAAGTACTACAGTGATGAAATT
>DWAJ01004871.1:0-12276 GCA_018238005.1 Eurema mandarina | reverse complement strand
TACTGCTTCTAATCCATAATTTCGCAACGCCGTACAAAAATCACGCGAAATGGGGAAAAAATCGAGGGTTGTACTTTCGAATTCTCACCTGCACTCAGTTGGACAGCTTACAAGTGACGTCATAGTGTTGAATCTTATTATTTTATGCTCTTATATCGTTCTAGATAGGTCACCTGGTGGTTCAAATGACCCATCATTTTTCAACATGGGCCTGTAGTCTAACAGTGACATTTGCACATCACTGTTCAGGCGGTTGAATGTCTGGCACTGTCACCCACCCAGTCTCTCCTTCGAAAGAGACCTAGCCCCGGTACATGGATTTAATTCGAGCGAGCCCTGGGTCAAAGCTAGTATACTATATGGTATTTTCTTTGCTACGAGAATATTTATCAACGAGATCTATCAAGGAAACTTAGGATCGAGGCCGAAGTTCCCAACTCCAAATAAGGTGATGATTAATTACGATTTTATTGCGGCCCAGAAGCATATTCCGGCGATACATTATATCCTAATAAACGCCGGTCTCTTCTTAGTTCCCGACAACTCATATGATTGATGCCGCCCGAATTGTATCTTGAGTTGTTTTTCGTTGTTTTCTTGTTATTTTCTTTGCTTATTTAACAGTAGCTGTGCTAGCGGTTTTACCCGCGAAATTCCCATTCCTGGGGCAATACCGGGATATAAAGTATCCTATGTGATAATCCAGGGTATCACCTATCTACATACTAAATTTCAACTAAATCGGTCCAGCTGTTTTTACGTGAACGGATAACAAACATACATCCATACATACTTTCTCACAAACTTTCACATTAATGATATTAGTAAGATATTCTTTTATTTAATAACTAGATGTGCCCCCGCGGTTTTTTCCGCATATTAGTCCCTGGGGAGCTAATACTAACACTGAGAGAGGGTGTAATCTACCCGCATGCCAAATTTCATCCAAATCCATTCAGTAGTTTTTGGATTTAAGAGTTACAAACAATCACATAATTATTATTATTATTATTATTATTATTATTGACTATTTTTTTGTTCTAGACAAATAAAATTTTTAATGTTCCCATATTTCGTAACTATAAACATGTTCAAATACTTTTGTAATCTACTGTACCATTAACAATAACTGCAGTTTTTACACATGCTAAAAAGCACTTTACATATATTTGGAATCGCGTGGAATTCCACAAAATCCAACCACAAGTAAAACGCTAACTTTAATATTATTTATGCCGTATTTCAGCTTAGCATTCGCATAAATCCAAATATTCGCTTCGTCATAAAACATTATTTTACTAAAACTAATACGAAACACACGCACGGACGGACTCGATGTTCATAACGTTGGGGCCCCAAGGAGTATTTAGAGGCCCCAAGAGTTCCGAAGCCCTGAGGTTTCAATTTTGCTTGAAACTATGGCTGTACATTCATAATGATAGTAAGAAATATATTGTTCAAGATATAACATAAAGATATAAGTTATACTTGGTCCATCCGAAATCCGAATCTCTGAGAATCTGGCATTGAGATTTCAATTATGCTAAAAACTTCAAATTATATATTACTCAATAATTATTAATTTAATTGTGATTAAATTGTTTTCATACAATTTAGACAGTTCTTAAAGACCCTATTTCGAGCTTAAAACAACAAATTAGAAAATTATTATATTAACACAATTAGGGTTCGGATTGTATTACTTTTTTGTTTGGGTACTATGAACTAGGTACGAATAACTACTTGGTACGAATAACTAAAAAAATTCATACCTGTAGATAAAAAAACAAGAGTAGACAAACTTATTGGGTATTATATAAAATAGGCATACGTATACAGATAATGCTATAAAATTTTGCTAAATTTAAGTAAGGCCCCGGTTACTAAGAAAGAGGCCCCGTGGCCCCAAACGCCACTCAACAAGCGAATGTACTAAGCTGTATTTGTGTTAAGTGTCTCATTTGTGTGTGTTCATTAATCTTGGCAAATGACGGCACGCAACGCGGCGCCCCGTGCTAACACACGAACACTTTGCTTTGACGTAAATGTTTAATGTCGTATGCAAATTCTATATTTGTAACGCTGCTTTAGTTATACATTTTTAATTATTGCTAGTTATGTTTTGTGGTAATTCTTCCTTTGGTTAATAACTATAGGCTTATCCACTTATAATATACAGTGCAATTATGGCTATTTGAAGAAGATTTCTGATATGGATTCGTTAGATTGAAAAATTTCACTACAGCTAGCTTGCAAACTCATACAATTGGTCTTAATCGTGTCTTTTTTCCTTTCGGTTCAGAGATAACCTCATTGCGTTTTAAAATAAATTTTACCTTTTGCGATGGACCTCCACCTAAAGGAAATAGCTCTTGCATTACGACTTAGGATGTTATTTCTTTTTAACAATTTTGTGTTTTATTTGAATAGTTACATAAAATAAAAATTATACTTACATAGTAACGTAGACTATCACACAATAAAATAATACGTGAGTGAACCCGCGGGAAGCAGTTAGATCATAATAAAATTTCCCAAAAAATTAATTTAACATAAAACTTTAAATCTGTTGGATTGTAGCTGAAATTTGCGGAAATTAGATTGTTGAAGGTTGCGCCTCAGGTATTTTTAAATTTAAAACCTGACCCGAGTTAAGAATACTGTTTATAATAAATTCGTTTACGGCGGAAATACGTTTGGGCTGCATTTTGGAGAAAATTTTATTTCGCTCCCACGAGTAATTTTCTTTTAACGAATAATTATTTTACACAAAGCAAGATAAAAGTTTCATGTATCTATTTTGTTGAAATTTTGGGGCCCCGCCTAGTTGAAATAAATAGGGCCCCGCCAATATTCTCATATTTATACTATTGGACGCTTTTCTTAACACATCGCCATCTAGTCCCACGCTAAACAGAGCTTGTGTTATGATTACTAGATAAGACATAATTTACACATAATAATATCCACCTACTTGTACAATGTACATACATACATATAGCGCTTAGCTACACCTAGACCCCCGAGCAGTAGATGCCCTATGAATAAAGAATAAATAATATTACTTCCTTTAATACCAAACATATTGACAAAAATATACGGCGTTTAAATGGTTTCTTAAATTATTCTAATTCTTCTTAAAAATAAGGTCATGGAAAAAAATATTTAATGCAAGTAACAGTCGATGTGTTTCTGCATTAATATATGGGATAAGCGGAGCGTTTTTGCGTACACCACGTGCGGGTATGGCGTGTGGTGCGAGCATAAGCTGAAGCGATTTTGTTTTTAAACATTAAAAATTGGCACCTTGGTAAATTCCATGCTTCAATAACTTGATCTAGCACAGCATTGATTATTGGCTGGCGTTTCTCTTACTTTTTTTTACGATGGGGAATCCGGGCTAAGGACACCCGTCCACGCATCCTGAGAGCTACATGGACGACATTCAGTATGGTGTGTCAGTGTCGTGCAACGTACGTCGGCGCCGCATCCTACCGACTAAAACCCAATCAGAAGTGCGTTCTACTCGTCTTATCTTATTAAAAAATCTAGCAATAAATAACTCAAGGATGCAGATTATAAATCGCTAATCGATAATAGTTAATTTTTTTTTTCAGTTGACAAAACGTATAAAACAGGAATATTTAAACACATATTATTTTAGGAACAGGTTTATTTCTGCTTAAATAGTTGTATTTGAATATCCTTAAAGGTATTTAATTTAATAAACTACACCTTAATTATTTTTTAAATAAATGAACTTTACTGAACTGAGTAATGTATTCATTAGATTCTGTTAACAATCAAATCTATACTAATATATATAGCTGAAGAGTTTGTTTATTTGTTTGAACACGCTAATCTCAGGAACTACTGGTTCGAATTGAAAAATTATTTTTTTTATGAATAGACACTTTATCGAGGAAGGTTTTAGGGTACATAACATCCCGCTGCGACTGAAAGGAGCGAAGAAATAATGGAAAAAGTAATCGACGGGGACGAAGTCGCGAGCAACAGCTAGTACAAATATATGTAAATGAATCGAATGATCCAAATAACCGCTAACGTTTATAACTTAGGCCACTCTTACGGAAATTAATTATATTTCCCAAGAGTAAGTAATTAGTTATTTTGTGTGAAGCGAAGTCTAGCCGCCTCTAGGTTCGGTTGCAAGTTAATTAACAGTTTTGTTTAATTAACGCGATACCAACAATAATCGTACGTATGATTCTCGCAAATTTATGACCTAACTGCTTGCACGATTTTGATAAATATATAGAATTTTTTCATACTAAAGGATTTTCCCGCTAATTCCCGTTCCCGCGGGAATTTCGGGACTTCCTTTCTTAGCGGATGCCTACGTCATAACATCTACCTGCACTGCAAATTTCAGCCCGATCCGTCCAGTGGCTTGGGCTGTGCGTTGATAGATCACTATGTCACCTTTGAATTATATAGATATAGATACATTCATTCACTTATTATACAGTTTATTGTAAACACTTAAGCTGAAACTTAACACAAGATAAAAGCTCGTTAATTAGGAAGTTAAGTAAGCATTAATCATACTTAATGCTATATTTTCAATAGAGCAATTCAATAGAATAGCTACCAATTCACGAATTTTAAATGATAGCTTAAAAGGCTTTTGAAATTATAAGAATTTTTACTAGAATCTACGTGGATTGCTTTCCAATACACAGTATTGAATATTGGAGTTCTTAATAATCATTTTTAATCTGTACTCCGAACGTAATTAAACTGAATATTAACGAAGGGATTTGTGATAAAAAGGCAAAATATGGCTAACGAAAGTATCGGCAACGCAATGACGTCAATACTTACCACTAACTCACACTTTAATCTGAGTACTGGTACGTAGACTTACTTTTCTTTGTAACCACAAACATAATATAACTAGCTGTTGCCCGCGACTCCGTCCGCGTGGACTTTCATATAAACTTTGACGCCCCCTTCCCCCCTTATAACCCTTTTTTCCAGTCAAAAAGTAGCCTATGTTACTCTCCATCTTTTCAACTAACTGTATGCCAAAAAATCAGGTCGATTAGCTTAGCTACGGCGTGAAGGAAGGACAAACAAACACACACTTTCACATTTATAATATTAGTATGGATGCATGTACTGCTATGTATTATTATTTATTTATTTTACCCTTTATTACAACAAAGGAATATTAACAATTAGACAGATAAAAGAAATTAACATGTAAGAGGCGGCCTTATCACTTGAAGTGATTTTTTCCAGGCAACCCAGATTATAATGTTATATATGTCAAACCAAAATTACAAATATATTTTTCTAGCGTGGTTTTGGAACCCATATCCCTTGGCGCTGGAGACAGTTATGTAACTGTTATGATCAACACTTCAAAATCTTTAAAGTTCATCAACAACCTATAAAAATCTTTACATCTGATCAACAACTTATCCAAATCTTTAAAACTGATCAACAACATTACCTCTCAGAGGACATAAAGCTCCAATTCCCAATGAATAGAACCGCTTAGCGACAGAGTACAGTGTGTTTATTTACATCGACGATTTTAGAACAATGGCGCCTCGAAATAAACTTTCCAAATGGAATTAATCTTGGGGCAAAAGGAGTTATCCAATACCCCAAATGTTTAGAAACTGGTTTACAAATCTCTATATCTATACTTATTTTATAAAACTGATTAGTTTATTTGAACGAGCTTATCTCAGAAACTACTGGTTCGAAATTAAAAGTATAACTTAGTGTTGGATAGTCCATTTATCTAGGATGGCTTTAAGCTTAACATACACGTTGCGACCAGCTACAGCAGATAAGTACTAACTAGGCTTAAGTTATGAACTACTTTACATAACTTAAGAGGCTCTTTACAAGCTAGGAACGTGTTTAATTAAGTAAATTCACTACAATTGATATTGTTGCTTGTATATGAAGTTTATTTATGGGGATTAAGATAAAAAGAAATATTGGCGAGATCCCAAAAGTGGAACTACCCTCCCGCAATGCGTACAATTCATTCGCAGGAACGTTTTTATGTCTTGGAAACTATTTGTTTACAGATATAATACTTTAAAGTATTACATACGCTACGCAGATTTGCTGTCGTTCTTATAAATGGAGAATAAAATTAAAACTTTTGTGTGGTCTGCAGATTCAAGCTTTGATCGAATTGTAACTCGTACTCTATTGGTATTGTTATTTTTAGTAAAACAAAAATGTCATGGAAAAATTATTGTGAAATATAAATAAATTATTATTATTATTAGAAAGTTCCTCGATCAGTCGAACCACTAACTGGTCGTTAGGTCCCGATGGATCGATGTCAAAAAGTTGTATATATGCTAAGACTCGATTCAATAGCATAAGCGCGATTCAGAACTCGTATTACCATTTTTGTATCAATGAATGATCAATTATAATCACAAATTATTTTGCGCTTTTATAAAAAAAACAACATTGGTTGAACGTCCAATTAAAAAAAATACATGTAAGTATGCATAAAACCTCCTTCCTTTTTTATTTAAAACAAAATAGCACCTCAAGATATATTCAAGATGGTAAAATAAACCCGTTTAAGCCTGTAATATTATCTCTAGAACACCGTCACAAGATCGCTACAAATCGTTACCTGCTCGTATCGCCGTGCTTCGTTTACTATTTCATCCTCTCGCCCATACTAGTACCTACTATAAATGTAAAATGTGTAAGCATCTTTCGTGAGCCGGGCGTATACATTCTTCATACATGGTAGGAAATAATAGACAAAAAAACTAATTTAATTACAATCAAGAAACCACTTTATATGGTTGTCTGTAACACATTAAGAATACACTAGAAGACAGCTAAACCTTCTTCTAAATTGTATTTTAACAGCGATATTTCTACAATTCATAATATTATATTCTAACCAAGTTAGATATTTAATTAATTATTATCGGTTCCAAGCCTTATGATCATTTGATAGTTTCTAACCTTGCGTAAGAAATTAGTCTGATGGATTTTTAATGTAACAGTCTACTATCAGACAGTTGACTGGACAGGCGGGCTTGCGGACGATTGCTTCGTGGGTCCTCAGCAAGTCCCCTGAAGGACACGGCGACGGAACATCGGTGGGTTTTAGTCGGTATGAGCCTTTAAAGGCGAGTCCGATATAACCACCTCCTTCTCCCCCGAGGAGGTCACGGCATCAGTAACAGGATATCACACACTCAGGACAGTTGACTGGAACATCTAAACGCAGCACAGTTAGCTATAAGTCATACCCCAAGGGTCGCTATTGACCCGTCTGCGCTCTGAATACTAAAGTTAATTCTCATAACATTTTTACACCTACCCTACTTTCAATATGGACCCTTAATGTCTTCGATAAGTATATGGCTCATGAACTTTAATTCGAAAATAACTTGCAATAATCTTTTTCAACTCTTTTATCACAAATTCCAAATTCAAAAGCCGGCAACGCATACGTAACGAACTCAACTGTTCATAAGCGGATACGATCGCTTACTTTGTGAATCTCATTTTCAAAGTCAAGTGAAAGTCAAACGTATCTTTATTTAAAAAGGCTACATATAGTAGCACTTTTGAATCGTCATGGTATTATAAAACAATTACCACCAGTTTGAAAGACGGTTTCAATAGAGAAGAACCGGCAAGATACTCTGATAGTGGCCATTTAATAAGAAGATACAATTTTAATTGATACATATCGGAGCAGATGGACGAAAAGAACAATCAAGATTGTGAAAACTATTGCAATATTAGTTAATTAGTCGAGCCTTATTACAATGTTTAAATACAAACCTTAAAGAATTGTGTGGCATTTGTTAGTTGCTATAAAAAACGTCAACATTATATTGAAAATTTGAAGTTTTACTTATTAAGAACCTTAGAAAGAGCCATCATGAAGCAAACAATCATTACCTCGGCATCACTACAACTATTACGACATCTTCAATATATTCGCCTATAAATATAATATGCTAGTTCGCTATGAAGAAAAGGTAAAACAATTATTCAATATCGTGTAGCACAGTGAGTAAGCATTACATTCAGAACTGTTTCTTTGTAAACACTTGAGTCATTGTAATATATTGAAACCGATACTTTTTTCAATATAACGGCTTCTTAGGTATAGATCTGTGAATTCTTAAAAGACTTAATATTATGTATTTTATTAATGAGCGAGTATATATACTATTATGACGCTGCTTTGGTTTTTTAATAGACTATTTCTCTGCGACATTTTATTGGGTCTTTGGTTGTTTAGGAGTAAAAGGAAGGAGTGAGTGCGAAGGAGACAAGTATACAGAAGAACCTTTCCCTTTATTATATTGAATACACCTTCTGCTAAGATCAGTGGTACCACCTTTTGTAAAAAAACCCGCGACACATAGTCAGGTATTTAGTCAATTATAAAAAAATATCCCATAATTCCTTTCATTACCCTTTTTAAAGGCCGCCAACATACTCACGAAAGTCTATAGATATGTCTCTCTGTACCGTCATGACTGGTCAGCCACTGGTCAGTAATCCCCGAAAACTGAAAATAGTAATTCAAATATGGTAAGGCAAGATAGTTTAATCACGTTAAAGGAAGTTATTAGCATACCAGCTAGTTAAGTTAAATAGTTTGATAACTAATAGTTTGCTCAGTTGAAGCATAGTTCAGAACCGAGGATATAATAATAATAATAATAATAATACCACAGGACGTTTTAAACAAAACCCCGTCTAGTCTCACGCTAAGCAGAGCTTGTGATATGGCGACAAGATAACTGATGAAGTACATAGGTATAATACGCGTCACGACTTTTTAGCGCCGAACGAAACCTACGCAGAGGTCAAAAATAAGATATCGAGGTAGCGGCGAGGGGCGCAGGGCGCGTGATCGTCGGGTGCGCGAGCGTTGATTGGTTGTCCCAGTCGTGTTGTCTTTCTCGCACCAATACGACAATAACGAGCGCGATTCTACCGATGCGCAGCTATTCTCGTCAATCGCTAAACATAAATGACGCGTACTATAGGTATAGATAAGACGGAAACAAAAAATAATATATTGTTTCGTATCAACCGAGCATTTACATTATAATATTTGAATTATTTTTAGAAAATACTTCATTTAAAACTGTGGAACACATTCTTTACAACTATGACGTTGTCAAAGTCACTTGACGTCTTTAAAGTCTCTAAAGTTATATTGACATTGACCATAGTTTTTGATCGAACAAACAGAGGAACTGAAAAGTCAATTATTGACTCTACTTCTTGTAGAAACTATTTTCTTTCACTATAGTACAAATTCTGTTGTAATTCTGCAAAGTTAATCTGTAATGTAAGTCTCTGTAAAGTTATACTATGACGTCTCCAGGGTCACTACAGTTATATAAGACTTTGACTTTGACACCAATTTTTGATTGAATAAACAGAGGAACATATAGTCAATTCTTTTAAAAACTACTTTCTTTAAATGTACATTATTTTGTAATACTATGACGTACCCAAAGTGACTTAAGTTATATATTAGACTTTGACTTTGACCCTAGTTTTTGATCGAACAAACAGAGGAACAACAAAGTCAATATCGCCTAGCAGTGAGTGAAGCTAAGACTCAACATTGATTGATCGCTTCACCCAAGAGCCATATTGTTAGTTATATAGTTTATGAATAATTTTATTTGTTTCGCCAACGCTTATTGAAAACAAACACCGTGCGAATCGAACCTTTTTGTAACATTACCTGACTCTAAAACCTTTTTTATATTTCGGTTATACGAAATCAAATATTCGGGTTTTCTCTTGAGACCACTTGTGAAGTGACTTCCAAGATTGTTCTAGATAATTCTAGAAAGCTTGGAGTGATTCTTTGAATTTTTTTATAAGAGGCAAATGAGGCGCATCACCTGTAAAGTGTGTCACGATTGTGTTACCAGCTTTTTTAAAACGCTGTTTTTTTAAAGCTCGAATGCCTTTTTTATTTGATGGTGGTGATTATCTGGATAAGGACAATTACAATTTATGTGTAATTAAAATGATTCTTTTATATAATAAAATATTATAAATTTAAATGCACTGATGCCCATGTGGCATCAGTAAGCACCTTATGACCTACCTATTAATAGTTTTCGTACCAAATCTTTCAAATATACCGAATCTCTCCGCAATCAAGTCCATTTTTTCTTCTATCCAGACCCCCCCCACTCAAAATTGTTGTGCATACATACAACATGTGTCCATAATCGACATAAAAACCCCTTCAACGTACAATATTTTACAGACAGCGAAAAAACCACAAACAGCTACCAACTCAGTTTAAAACCAACTCAGTTTAAAACCAACTAACTTGGTACTAAATAGTTGCGTGATTCCGATACCCGTTGGATTCTTGAAAGTTCTCGACAAGGCGAGCGTAATAGCATTAGAAGCGTTACAATGTTCGAGGCGTGCCGGGGGCGAAGCTTGTTCAAGTTCTGAGTATTTCGAGATACAACGCTCTTCGGTGGTGTACATTTTCAGTGGTAACTTCGCTAGTATATTTTGAAACTAATTAATTGTTGTATTTACTACTTTGGATAACGATACTGAAGATTGTGGGTAGGAATATATTTGGAATTACTATGGAAGGAATAATTTTGGAATATGGAATAAAAACTTTTATGATGAGAGACTGCGGTGGAATTTGTTATAACGATAGCTTATAGCTTTAACTTCTAGGTACTTATTCATTTATTTTCCTTTAGTTCCATAAAAATAAATGTGTAGTTAATCCATAAAACAATATGTTTTTAGAACGCACTTCTGTTTAGGAATGCCTGGAAGAATTATATTTTATATGAAAGGGACTATTTATGAGAAGTGACAGTATAAAACAAAGCCGCTTTCTCTGCCACTATATCCTAACGTATGCTTAAGTGTTACGCAACCGATTTTCATGCAGTTTTTTTATCAAATAGATTTATTAAAGAGGAAGGTATATATCTATACAAATATTATAAAGCTGAAAAGTTTGTTTGTCTGTTTGAATGCGCTAATCTCAGGAATGTCTGGTTCTATTTGAAAAATTCTTTTTTTATTGAATAGACCATTTATCGAGGAAGGCTTTAAGCTATATAACATCACGCTGCAACTAATAGGAGTGAAAAAATAATGGAAAATGTGGAAAAAACGGGGGAAATTATTCATCTCCAAGGGCTTCCGTTGCGTGCGCTGCAAAAACGGTTCATGATACCAAATTTTATGTTATCTAAAAAAAAGTCCGCGACAGTATATTTCTTTCTTCTAAGATTGACTCACTATAACATAATAATAGAAATAGAAACTGACGGGGACGAAGTCGCGAGCAATAGCTAGTGTATAATACAGGTATAAGATATGCGAGCAGAGCCGGAGCTGGTCGCTAGTATTGAAATATAAATTGCAGTCCCATAAAGAACTGATTATTACTTTGTATTTAGGTTTGTTTATTTTAATTAATAAGTTGAATATGTACAAATCTTAGCTAACAGTAAGCTGAAACATTTTATGAGTCATAAAACATTTTTGAAAGTCATTAAATTTAGTAAATTACTTCCATAAATGCCACATACTCCGCTCAGAATGTGAGGTCATTATAATCGTTAACGGGAGGTTAACCGCGACTTGGTTTACGACGCATTAAGGGTCATTAATTGTAGTATTAATAGCGGTAAAATTAATGACTAGGCTTGACCATTGACGTAGCCATTAATCGGTTGGTTGAGACTTTAAAGTTTTTTACGTTGAAAATTTATTAAAGCTTCTATAAAATACGTTTTCTCTCAAATTGTTAATAAAAAAAATAACGAAATGTTAATTGTTCTTAAATAAAGGAAAGGTTTTTAAGATTAAAACGTATTCTGTAATTCTTTATATTTACAATTGTATGTTTTTTTTTAACAAAAAAGAGCAACTATCAGAGTTTATAGCCGGTTCTTCTCAGTGAAAACTGCCTTCCGAAGCCGAGGTAAATGTTTTGTAATACCATGACGATTCAAAAGTGTTACTTTATGTAGCCTACTTGAATAAAGATACTTTTGACTTTTTGTAAATTATTTTAATCTATACATATAATAAAAACGTAACAAGTCGCTGTCTGTACATGGAATATATATGAGAAAAAATATTATAGGAGACCTTTATTAAAGCAATAGAAGCCAAAACAATGATTTTTAGAATTTTTATCTGTTTGTCTGTTTGTTTATGCACGCTAATCTCAGAAACAGTTTATCCTATCTAGATGGGGTTTTC
>DWAJ01004870.1:0-12277 GCA_018238005.1 Eurema mandarina | reverse complement strand
GGTGGCCGTCACCACCGCCCCCACCGCCAGCTGCTCCAGGCTGAAGTACTTCTCGTGCAGCAGCTCGGGCTGGTCCGTCACGTAGTACAACCCGTCCACCAGGTGGTAGCCAAGGATACGGAGACGGTGGGTGCTTGCTATAAATATGCATATCTACACTAGTATTATAAAGCTGAAAAGTTTGTTTGTTTGAACGCACTAATCTCAGGAAATACTGGTTCGAATTGAATTTTTTTTTTTATTGAAAATACCATTTATCGAGGAAGGCTTTAGGCTACATGACATCACGCTGCGACTAAAAGGAACGATGAAATAATGGAAAAAGAAATCGACGGGGACGAAGTCGCGAGCAAGAGCTAATTTATAATATACTGTAAACCATATTTTTTAGTATAAATAAACTTGGAAAAGTCAGCCCTTAGAAATCGAAAGGTAAGTGACACATGACTGATTGGATATAGCAGAATAATTTTTATTTTATAAATTATCAGTGCCGTATTCGCAATCCATTTTCTTGAAAACTAGCTATGTCCCATCGTTTCACCCGCGTTATTTCATCCCCAAGAAGGTTATAATAATAAAACACGGCAAAAATTATATTAGTTATTACAAGGGGCCAAAAGTGGCAACATTACTATCTTTTTTCTTATTCTTCTTCTTCTCGTCTAGTTGTAATAGTTGTATATAGATAAAACAAGTTTGAGGGTCGATATTTGGTTGTGGCTATCAGCAACACGTGCTTCCAATACCACAGCCAAACATCGACCCTCACTATCTTTTTTTTAATAAAAGTTGCCTAATGCCGGAATACTGAAACGCTACTTAAATTTAAGTACAACTTAAACCGGTCCGATTTGACAGTTCGCCATACAATTCTGTCACAATTACGAGACTTAAGACGTGCTTAAATTTAATTTGCGTATGAGTATTTGGCCGTAAGTAACTTTTATTACATCAGCTTTCATTTTAAAAAAATCCAGTTATTCAATTAAAATGTATATTTTATCATAGTCTTAGTGGAAAAATATATAAAACTACTTACCAATAGGGTAGGACTTCAGAAGCACCTCCTCATCAGAGAGATCCTCGCTCATCTGGACCCGTCTGATAGCCAGCACTGCTGTTTGCCCGGAGCTCAGCTTGAAGTACACACAGCGACCTAATACTTTTAATACCTGCAAACATAATGTATAGTAATAAGGATAAATAAATAAATAAATAAATATAATATATTACCCGCGACTCCGTCCACGTAGACTTTCATATAAAATTTGACCCCCCTTATAACTCTTTTTCCAGTTAAAAAATAGCCTATGTCTTTTCTCAGGCTTTAGACCATCTGTGTACCAAATTTCAATAAAATCGGTTCATTATTTTTGGAGTGAAAGCGTTACACAGACAAACAATGTCACCGGAAAATAACAATAAACGCAAATTTATAAATTTTCTAGGAAATTTAAAAACCTTCGTAGAGATAAAAATGTATTATTTTACGACCACTTTTTGGTAGATTATCAAATAACGAATATCCATTCGTTAGGTTCGACCAATCACAGAAGAGCTTTTAATTTATCGCTTTTTTTAAATACGGAAAAAACCACGCTCCACTCTGGTCGATGTTGACGGTTATTTAAGGTGGTAGGTGATCGCAGCTAGTAATTGTATAAATTCACCTGTGCATCATCCACAATGTCACCATCTTTGTATTTTTGTTCGGCTTGCATGTCTACCACTGCTGGTTCGTGGATATCCCTCATGGTCAGGAACGGGATGTTACTAGCTGACAATGTGTATAGCAACCTTGCTCTTATCTGCAAAAGAAGAGAAATAATTAAATTGATACATAGTGCCTTATATTCGAGCCTGAAGGTCTTCGAGCTTCTCACCCTAAAAATATTTTCAAATAAAATAACAATAAATTTCAAATGTTAAAATAACCGTGTAACAAAATTAAAATAATATATTTGAAGTGCTAAATTAACCTAAATTCAAGGAAACTGTCCAACAATGGCTTCAGTTCATATACCCCTAAATCAGCTGATTCAAACTTCAGAAAGAATTCTTTCTCTCCGTATCGCACTTCAAAGACTTAGTAAATCACGTAAGAGAAAGTAACAGTATTTGTAGGTTATATGAGAAAGAAAGAGACAACTATAGCCGCACACTCTTTTCTTCTCTTTCACACTTTCATTCTGTCATAAAGTGTAAACTAACCTTTTGCCCCAAGCCAGGTTTCTTGCCTTTGGCGGTGTCGATGTGATGCCTCTGAATATAGGCAACTCTGTCGCCAAAAATACGACCCTCGATCCCGTTGTCTAGGGGCTGAAAAATTAAAATAAATTTGAATAAATAAATTACTAATACTATTAATGTTAAAATAACTCTCGTCTGAGTGTCTTTTATACATTCTCGCCCAACACTTTCTTGATGAAACTTTTAAGTTTCGATCAACGTTTTATTTTATTTTATTAAATACTAGCTGACCTGTGCCCACTTCGTTGAGCATAATGATAATTATCCTTTTCAGTTTTTTTTATTTATCGATCCTATGACACTAAGCAATAATGTGGCTTTCTATTGATGAAATAATTTTTTAAATCGGTTCAGTAGACCCCGAGATTACCCCTTACAATTCAACAAACACACAAACTTTACTTCTTAATACTATAATTTTATTAAATATTGATACCGACCACACTTAAAAGCATGAAATATTCATAAACTCAAATTCCGCACCATTATTATTCATCATAATACGGAACCCTTCGTGCGCGAGTCCGACTCACCCTTGGCTAGTTTTTTTAGATATTTATTTGTACATATGTATTTATAATACCTTGTCAACAACGAACTCAACAGCAGTGCCCGGTGGTATGACAGTTGTCGGGGACCGTTGGAATGCTTTCTGCAACACCTCTGTTTCATTCGATAGTGATATCACACCGTTCTCCTTGAGTGACTTCACACTACACCAGGTCACCATACCCACATCTGAAATTTATTTAATAATGTTTATTTTTATTAGATAAGATAAGCCTTTATTCTCTGACCATGTTTAGCTTTATATATCTACTAGCCTTTACTCGCATTATTGCATAGTTCTTGTTGGGACAATACCAGGATATAAAGTATCCCACGTACTAATACTATCTACATACCAAATTTTAACTAAATGAGTCCAGCCGTTTTTGCGTGAAAGAATAACAAACATACATCCATAAATTCCTTGTCACAAACTTTCACATTTAAAATACAAGTAGTATAGAATATAAATGTTTCTTTAATTACTACAAGGATTACTTTATGCGTCCCACCAATCAACCTTCAGGTCAGGCTGCCCTTAGACATAGGCCTCTAACTTTTATTAATGAAACACATATAAAATAAAATATGAAAAATATCTATACCAATACCTATAAAATAAATAAATAAATAAAAATAACATAGTACTATGTACATACCAAGTTCAAGGTCCGGGTTAACTGATTTTTTGGGCAAAAACGCTGTGGTATTCGGTATGCCCGTGTCCATTATGTAACCGTGATCTTCCACCGATGATACCGCTGCTTGTATGAGGGCACCTTAACATACATACAAACAGATATAAACATACATATAAGTCCTCCCTCATTGTTATAAGTCATTAAAGTGCATTTGAAGAGGTACGTATTATAGGTACTATAACTAATGTAGATAGTTGTCATATTTATTCAAGACTAAGCATGTATTATACAACTTCTTGATATCGAACCATTGGGGCCGAACATACAGTCAATTTTTCAACTGGTCAACCTCTAATTGGTCTAAATTATACATAAGTTCATATAATAACAACTTTCATTAACTTCTTGTATAGTACGCGTCATTTATGTTTAGCGATTGACGAGAATAGCTGCACATCGGTAGAATCGCGATCGTAATTAACGTATTGGTGCGAGAAAGACAACACGACTGGGGAACCAATCAACGCTCGCGCACCCGACGATCACGCGCCCCGCGCGCCGCACCGCTACCTCGATACCTTATTTTTGACTTCTGCGCAGGTTTCGTTCAGCGCTACTATAACAGCGGTTACTATAACAAGGTTCAAAAAGTCAGTAAGTTAGTCACAAAAAGTATTATCTAACTGTCTAATTATCTAAACAATTATCATCATTTATTATAAAACAGTTACTGTAATAATTTTACGGTTCAGATAAATCCATTGAATGCTTAATTTGTAATTTTCAACGCGCGAATATTTAGCGGCCATGTTGTGAAATCTTGGATTTCGCGGCAAATTAGTTGTCATTTGAGGTGACATTGCGTTCGGAAACTATTCATGATCAATTGGCTAATTCTAACATTAATCGTTGAGAAACACAACTTTATTTATTATGGTCAATGGAACTACTTTAAAATACAACAATGCATACAATAGATAAATAATAACAATAAACATGACACAATTTAATTATTAGAATTAAAAACCAACGAAAAATGGGTTCGATAATCGATATGTTTTTATTTTAGTCCGTACTCCGTACAAAAGTAAACATCCCTAAAAACCCATATGAATTATACTAAATGTAAACTGCGACCTTACCCATCGGAAGTGGTTTCATCCACGCAACCTTCCATATATATAATAGTTGCCCACGACTCCGTTCGCGTTGAATTTCATATAAACTTTAAAGCCCTTCCTCCTCTTATAACCTTTTTTTTCAGTAAAAAAGTAGCCTATGTTTTATAACAAATTTTATTAAAATCGGTTCAGTAGTTTTGGCGTGAAAGCGTAACAGACATACAGAGTTACTTTCGCATTTATAATATTAGTATGGATTATTATGTATTTACTTTTTCAAGGCTTAATAGAAGAATAAAAAGAACGTCAAAATCTCGCATATTATTTTGTGACATGTCTAAATCAAACGTTTGCTAAATTGTTAAAAGTTTTCTTTATTTTATTAAACTAGTGCATTTTAATCAAAATTTATCTGTAAAATTAACATGTAAGTACCTTCTTCCTATCGATAATATTTTCTGACCCGTTACATAGTATAAAACAGTCACTTTCTTCGTCTGTGTATGCTTAAATCTTTAAAACTACCCAACCAAACTTCATGCAGTTTTTTTATCACATAACTAGTAAATTAATATGAGTGTTTGTGTTTAATACATCTATAAATACGAGTGAAATCGCGGGGCGCGGCTAATTATTAGATATTACATAAAAAATTACTAGACAAATCACAAATATGTTGCTAGGTGTATAACTCGTGAACAGCTGCACCGATTTCTGTAATATTTTTTTAGGAATGTAATGCTACTACTTGACGTTATTCTTTTAAGGAAGTAGATACTTAAATATTAATTGATTTTAGGTCAGACGGATGGCCACATTGCTTTCAACCTGATCTATGTCAGTCGGTGCTGAGATTACTCAGGAATAAATTAAAGGTAAGTGGAACTCTATCTGAAGATGCTCAGATTCTGTTAGTTAAGTTGTATTGAAGTCACCTTGGCAGAGGTGTTACCCTCCCAAATAAAACTAGTGTCAAGTATTGCCACCCTACCACATACAACGAGCTTCAATTGCCATTTATTGCCATCTTATTAAAAATATTCATTTATTACCCCACTCAATATTATAGAAAAATTTTATAACCTAAAAAAACTTTAATTTACTGGGAAATAGGCAACTTCTAGTCAATACGTCCATCAACTTATAATTTGTTAAAGTTATCATTATCAACCGTTAGCGTCTAGCCACCCTATCTCCGTTAATTTTGATTGCAGCCAAATAATGATATATATCATTTTGATGTAAAATTTTATGTTCTATAACTTTCATAAAAAGTATTTTTTCTAGTAATTACTGTTTCACTACAATTAAAAAAAACATAATATCAAAAATTCAAGCTTTTATCTTAAATTCGTATTTAAAGCTCTATTTTATCGCACTATTACGAGTATACTCAGTAATGCGCCCCAAACACTGGTTTTCAGTAGCCTTGTCAGACTGTGGTGTTAGCCGAACTTAGGTACTTGCAGATAGAAAGTGACCTTTGTCATGTATAAATATTATAATATTAGAGTTTTTGTTCATATTTACAATTGTATGTTCTTACTTTAAAAAGGGCGACTATCAGAGTCTCTCGCCGGTTCTTCTCTGTAGAAACTTCCTTCCGAACCGGTGGTAAATGTTTTGTAATACCATGACGATTCAAAAGTGTTACTTTATGTAGCCTAATTGAATAAAGATACTTTTGACTTTGACTTTGAAAAGGACTTAAAATATTGAAATAAAAGTATGTAATTCCATTTAAATTTTTCAGTTTACTCCGTTCAGTGATCGATAATGGAGGGCGCTGGTGAGAGGGTCGTATTCTTCGGGTTAGACTCAGGAGTTGCCATCACCCTTGTCAATAAACCGGAGCACAGGAGGAGACATTGCTTTAGTAAGTCAATATTTATATTTATTTATAAATAGCTGACCATTGATGCATGTTCTATACACATATATCTTCCTCTTGAATTACTACTCTATTCGATAAAAAACGGCTTGAAAAATACTTACTACTAAGACAGAGGTAAGCGATATTGTTACAAAATAACATAGTATAACTATGTTATTATTTATTTAATATCTAAAACATATGAAAAACGAAAAAATGAAAACAGAACAGGAATTACGCTTGTTTATATAATGGCAGCCTTGTCATTAATCAGCGGTTTCTATCTCGTCATAGACCTGTAGAATCTGTATAGTACCTATTGACCTTTATATCTTTACTAGCTGTGTCCCGCGGTTTTACCCGCGTGATTCCCGTTCCCGGGACAATACCGGGATGTAAGCTATCCTATCTTTTAAGTTGGCTCAAACTGCACATGGTGTGCAAATTTTATTCTAATCGGTTAAGTGGTTTAGGAGTCCAATGAGGTCAAACATTGTGACAATTTAACAACATTTTTAGGAGCCACTAAAATCAGCGTTAGGCCTGTTCGCAGCTCCAACACATGCCGAGTGTATTTGTTTAATTTATAAGTCATGTATATTATAGGTTCGAAGTCCCCTACACGGCTGGTCCACTCCAGTGTGGAGACCAACACTGATAGACTCTACCACGACAGCGCTGTCCAAATAGATGGCTGTAGGATCAATGATAATTACGTGAGTCTATCATAAGTATAGTGTAGTATGTGTTACACACAAAAAAAATCTTATTTTCTGTCACTGGCCACTGCACATGTAATTGCACGCATCAAGCGAAAGCACTACTTAGTACTGTTGAGAGTGCTCGATATATGAATAAAGAAATATGTAGTTAAAACATTCAACGTTAAGTATTATGCCGCATAATGCGATCTAGTACGACTTTTACTTAAATAATTACAAATATAAATCATTGTATTTTATTTAAATAACAATGTTATTTACAGTATCTAGTGGTATAAAAAGTAATTTTAGAAAGAGAGCACCTGCTAATTTTGCTTTTATAGAGTGTTGTCTTTCTCGCACCAATACGTTATTATTAATCCAGCGCTAAACATCCGTGCCGCAAACTATAATCGTCATTATATAGTCGAATAATAATCGCTTAACTTTTCATGTGCTTCATTATTATCTTTTTATGTGCTTCTTTTAATCCAAGTAAGACGTATTATTTTCAGTATGCAGACTATATCACGCCGACGTCACGACTGGAATATTCTCAGAGATCACCCGTTATATCTCGTAAGAGCTTTAAAATAATAAAAAAACTTAGATATATATCTAATCTTAGGTATACAATTTTTTTATTGGAATCTTAGCACTAGGGTTCCGTTTTTTACCGTTTGGGTACGGAACCATATAACGAAGTCTCAGAATTCTTTACCCTGTGTCCTGTGTGGGTCCGACTCGCACTTGGCCAGTTTATAAATAACTAGCCTCATCACGCGGTTTTACCAGCATTTATGCATGTATTATACACATAAACCTTCCTCTTGAATCACTCTATTTGAAAAGAAAAACTGCATGAAAATCGGTTGCGTAGTTTTAAAGATTTAAGCATACATAGGGACAGACTGGAGAAAGCCACTTTGTTTTATTTTATTTTATTTTTTATTTATTTTATACTATGTAATTTTTATGGGTCTTATTTAACAGGTATGTTTCATAACACGGATGCGTTCGCCGAGTCGTTAAGGAAATACCCAATGATCAGTAACTTAGAAAAATCTCAGTCAGCGGAAATTGTTCAACGGATCCTGAACTACGCACAAGGACGGTCTTGTTAGTACACTTACGGCAAAATACTCATATGCAAATTAAATTTAAGCACGCCTTAAGACTCGTAATTTTATCCGAATTGTATGGCGAACTGTCAAATCGGACCTGTTTAAGTTGTACTTAAATTTAAGTTGCATTCAGTATTCCGGCAATAGACTTATAACGCGTAGACTGATAGTCTCTCAACAATCGATCCACTTTAAGTGAAGCCGACTCGGTACAAGGGGGCTAAATTTCATAAAAAGTCAATTAATATCCAAAATAAGATTATTAAAAAAAATCTTATTTCTTCCCGAATGATAATTATTTTGTGTGTTATTTTATTTTGCTTAAATGAATCATAAAAAAACAAAATAGAATTCCAGACACTTCAGTTTCTATAAAAAGAAATCCCAATTCCAGTCGGCAAGCGTTCTAAGTCAAAGAGCATGAGATCTCTGCTCCGACGGTGTTCAACTCACCGACACGTGTCGAGACGGAACCGCAAGGGTGTCGGTGTCGGCGAACCTGCCCCCAACGAGTGGAGAGACAGCGATGTAGATTTTGATAACAGGTAACTTTGCCGACAAAGATAAATAAGGTTTATAACTTGACTTTTCGAAGGTTTGCTTGGGAACTTGCTTGGTTTGCTTTCGAAGGAAGGAGGATGTAACCTTCCTTTGAAGCAAAGGGAGGATCTGACTGGCCGTTAGCCCGCAACGGGAGATGTCGACAACTTGTATATATACACGTCGCGAACAAATATCATAAGCGCGATTCAGAACTCGGGGCATTAGTAGCGGTGTTATAATTTTTTATATCGTTTAGACCTAATTCCGAAAATTTGGAGGGTACATTCGGACAATGATTCTGATGATGTATTATAACCATAAAAATTGGAACTTAAATTTATCCACATTGTTTTATCTATGCGGCTTGTCGCCAATCTGGTACATAACTTCACGGCCGTAGATTTGATTTCGATGATATTCGTCCCACCTTCGTACCTAGGCTTCCTTGTTTTCTTTTCTTGGATAACAAAATAAAATTTGTTTGCTCCATTTATTCATCGATACTCCTAAGACTATGACCAGCGATTTCCATTTATTATACATGCCTTTAAATACAGTTGTATGTTGTATTTCTAGGCTAGATGATCTCGACCTAAGGTACAATTACCTAAATGCAGCGATGTCAAAACCGGCCATTGAAGTGCGCTATTTGACGGGCGTGAAGCGAGCCATTTGCGACAAAATACGAGATTTGTGTGAGGATACACCGAAGGTAAGTTTGTACAGAGAAAGGAACCATCTTTGGGGCCAGGGAACTGGGAAGTCACTGGTTGTGTTTAAGTCAACAACTTATAGTTTAATTTTGATGACACAAGATTCGAGTAAAATTAGGTATTTTGTCTTTTAATGACAAAATAGACAATAAAATTCAAGTCAATTACGGTTCCAACTAGTCCTGGAACCAGCTCAGTGGGGTCATGACCCCCTTTGCGAGAGACTGGAGTCCATACTAGGAATTAACAATAACAATACCTGGATAAAAAGTAGTCTGTGTCAATTCCGGGGTCCTATCTACCTGTATACAAAATTTCAAGCAAATAAATAATAATAAATAAATAAATATTTTCTGTACATATATACACAGCGCCATCTAGTTCCAAGCTACGCTGAAGCTTGTGTTATGGCAACTAGATAACGGAATAAATTACATATACATACTTATATTTTGTGAATACATACATACAATACATAGCAACACCCAGACCCCAGAAAAATACAAATGTAAATTACAAATATATTTTTCCGGTGTGGGGATCGAACCTACGACCCTTCGCGCAGAAAGCAGTTGTGCTGCCACTGCGCCAAGTGGTCGTCATAATCCATTCAGTAGTTGCTTGAAAGGGCAACAATTATACTTAGATCCTTACAACTTTAGATCTTAGATGTAATAATAGTAAGGATTGTGTCCAGGTGTGTCCTCGAATGCAGAGTAGATACAGCCACCATAAGAAGCACTGCCATCAGAGCGCTGCGTCCGTTGGATTTGCTCCGGTAAGAGATATGATTAAAATATATAAGTTAAGGAGAAAAAAAGCGATTGCCCGTAACAGTGGTTTACTGACATTAGTTGAATGTGACAACGTCATAAGAAAATACTGATAGAATGGTTGTATTGTTTGCCGATTGTACCTCTTTGTCGCTCGTTCCGCGCTCTCGTTTACACTACAAACCTTAAGTGGAACGCTTCAGAGCGAGGTAACGTCGCTTGAGACCATCGACCACATATCCAATTGGATATGTAGTCGATGCTTGAGACAGACAAACACGTAAAAATTAAAGGTCCATGATGAAGTGCTTTATTTTGCTTATAAAAGGTTTGAGACTGAGAACTACGTGAATACGTGTATGTATTTTCGTATCGTTATAAAATATTTTACCCGACTGCAAAAAGTAGAAGAATTCTCAATTTAACTATCTGTAAATATATTATAGTTAAACAAGAGAATTTTGTTTTCAGGAGCGCAAGAGCAAAAATGATATGGAAATACAAGGTAGGGTCATCTTCTTCGCAAAAATGTCTATAATATTAGCTTGAACACAGCTCAATTCTATTTACTTTGACAATTTACTATAGCGATTAAAACAAAGTGTTTCTGTATTCCCTTGTAAATTTATCATACTAATGGACTAAACTAATTTTTCAGCTTCACAGAGCTCAGAGCCAAGAGAAATCAACCTTACCAGAGCGACATCACCTTATGTAAGAAATCATTTACAAATTATTTATTACCTGTGGTCAATGATTGTTATGTAATAACATGACGGTTCAAAAGCGTTACTATATGTATATGTAGGTGAATAAAGATATGTTTTACTTTGATTTTGCTCACCCGTAAATTCACAGTAACAAAACACACCAGAATTAATACTGAAACATTATTTTTGTTTTAGCTTCTCGAAAAAGCGAGTAAGTCCTGTTTCTGTCATACTCCAAGACAGTGCGCCTGCAAGACTAATCAGACCACAGAAGAAGAACAAGAAACAACACAAGCTATGGAAGAAGAATTGATCAAGATGTACCCAGAATTAGCATATACATTAGATGCTCCAACGTTAGTCAATAAAGATCTACCCACGCTCGTAGAAGAAGAAGTAGCGGGCTGGGTTAATAACATTCTGCCGTTTTATAACATCAATCTTCTAGATGAAAACGAGAAGAATCAGCTTATAGATAACTTAGTGCGGGCTCTTCACGATATAGAAAGAACGGACTCAGTCGAAGCTAAAGAGAAAATACAAAAGTGTCTTCAAAGTCTACCAATGCTTCGAAATTATGAGAACAGGGACGAGATTATTCAAGAGTTGAGTGATAATTTAGTCAAGAAGTTAAGGTACGTGGTTGTTCAGAAGAAAGTTGAGGAGGGTGTGGATAGAGCGGTCGACGAAATGCTAGCGAAATCGAATCTTTCAGATAAACAGAAGGATATGATCAAAAAGGCTGTGGTACACAAATTGAAACCCATGGTCTTAAATAAAGCGTTGCCGGATTTGAAGGACCTTGACGATTTTCTAAAGGAAGAAGTAGTGGAAATTGTGGAAAAGTTGCCTTTGAAGAAAAAGGATCTTGGGAGTGAATTTGAACACCGTGCCTCTTTAGCACTGCAAAGGAGGAAGTCAAGAGCAGCTAAAGCTCCTGGAATGCCCGGAATGCCTGGATCACCAGGAATGCCTGGAATGCCAGGGGGAGAAGGAATGGAAGGGGTGCCTGGAATGGAAGGCAGGCCTGGAATGCCCGGAATATCAGGAATGCACGGTATGTCAGGGTTACCAGGCATGGAGGGGATGCATGGCATGGCTGGAATGCCAGGGGTATCAGGAATGCCCGGTATGGCAGGGATGCCTGGAATGGAGGGGATGCATGGCATGGCTGGAATGCCAGGGGTATCAGGAATGCCCGGTATGGCAGGGATGCCTGGAATGGAGGGGATGCATGGCATGGCTGGAATGCCAGGGGTATCAGGAATGCCCGGTA
>DWAJ01004869.1:0-12277 GCA_018238005.1 Eurema mandarina | reverse complement strand
ACTGTTCAGGCGGTAGAATGTCTGGCACTGTGGGGGTACCCAACCAGTCGGTCTCCTGCGAAAGAGACCTAACCTACCCCCGGTTGGTAAGTATAAATATATAAACTTTGACATTCACAAAATATAAGGCTTTCTTTTGTTTATTCGTGGTCTAGACTCTAGATACAGCACCTTTGCTAATTTAATCAACACAGACAGTTTAATTAACACATTCGAACATCCTATAAGGTAATTAAAATTAATCTAACCAAAAATAACTAAATCAATCATCACTCAATCAACAATCACTTTAAAACAAGATACCTTATCAACATAGTTAATCTTTATTGATAATACAATCAGTACCTAATCACACTACAGAAACATTTAATATATAGTGCGCGTCATTTATGTTTAGCGCTGGACGAGACTATCGGTAGAATCGCGCTCGTAATTGAGGTATTGGTGCGAGAAAGACAACACGACTGGGACAACCAATCAACGCTCGCGCACCCGACGATCACGCGCCCCGCGCGCCGCGCCGTTACCTCGATACCTTATTTTTTACTTCTGCGCAGGTTTAGTTCAGCGCTAAAGATTCGTGACGCTTAATATACCTCGCAGTCTAGTTACATTAATATCCATATATTCGATCATACCATACTAGCTACACCAATAACCTTTTCCAATAGAAAAACAACCCAATACCCTAAAACAACATATTACTAGCTATACACACACTCCACTAGACTTTATTAAGCGAGCTATTTGATTGCTTCAAGCGAAAACCGCTTAAGTTCGCCGTAATTCGCAAAATAGCGCCTTATCTAAATGACGTGTCGAGCGGCGAATGCTAGGTGTCGAAAGGTCTTCGCAGAACTAATGTAGCACCGACATGATGTATGTTAGTAGATTTCAAAGTGACTTCCACATATGTTATGTCACTTGTTCGATGTAGGAAAGTATGATATAACGGAGGATGGTGAGTGTCGATATAAATATTTAACTACGTAAGTACTAGTAGTAGACTAGAAGTTATATTATATAAAGAATCTGAATCTCGTAAATTTGTGTAGATTTTCAATATAATTGTACTATTACATTTGTCTTTACCTTGAAAGAAAGCTTCAAATTAATTGTTATTCGAAAATAATTAATTAATGATATATGTTTCATTGATGCAATGCGAGCGAAGCCGCAGGTAAGAGCTAGTATAAAATATATAATAAGGTATCAATTAACAAGCCATACATTTACAGACCTCGACGTAACTCATACTCCTCAATATGTTGGCTACTTAGTTATAAATAAGACCGCTTGAAGTAAACTAAATAACATTTCAAGCTTCACACGACATTAAAGATACATTTCCAAGCCCAATTTTTTCATACATCTGTACCTACAGATTAATCACACTTCAACATTAAGAGATCTTGGTGTCTGCCAAAGAGCGAAAGCGCTAAAAGATTACAGCCCACGAAGAGATCGCTGCTACACATAAACAAAGGAGCGAGCGGGTTGCCGCGGCGAAATCGGATTTTGAAGCGGCTTTAAAATATTTTTCAGTTGCCAGTTCTAAAAACTGCAATGCAAACTTCACATATCCACCCGAGGACCGGAGATGTATAACGTATCGTGGATAGGTGAGCTGGCAACAAAGACATACGAACCGAGCCTGCATTTATTGAAAGTTGGGGAGATCGAGGACACGGGGCGTTGGGAGGACTGAGGAGCAGCCGGGGAGGGGGGGAAGTCGGGGGATACGCTCGGGACCGTTCCCCGACCGATGCACGTTGGATCGCGTCACTTTTGTTTTGCGAAGAAATTCGCAAAGATAGTGAGTGCCGCGAAACTGAGTGACAAAGCTATGAATATTACAAAGGGCGTGTCGGCGCCGCGCTCACTAAAAATGGCTCGAAATCTGATCCAATCATACATACTATAAGTTAAAAAAACATTAACGGATAGGGGGGATATCTAACATTAGTAACGTGTTCTTGCAGTAAAAACTATTAATACCACATAGATAGGAATAAATATACTGTGGAAGGTCACAAGTCGTTTTTTCGGATTTAAAATAAAAACTACTGTTAAGCAGATTTTATATATTAAGTAATAACTCACTATATTCATAATTCTCAACATTTTACATAAATTGAATTATTTTAATAATGAATAACTTTCTGAGATTTGTATACAATACATATTACATACATATAAAGAATATTATTAGCTATCATTCTATTATCAAAATATAAGCATCTTTAAGGATAATAAACCAAAATTCATTTCATATCAGACATCACGATGGAGCACTTCACGTCTCGACGCCCTAACCCTTCAGGTTCGATCTGAGGACATTTAAATTGTGAGACCTCTTGATGCCAAACCGATGACATTTCCTAATAATGCATACATACTATACAGCTGTGATTCTAACTAAGCCTATTGACTTTGGTTTGCGCTACGTTTTTTCGAATAAGCGATACCTATAATTTTCTGAAACAAATTTAAGTAAAAACCATTTGTATTATAAAACGTCACGTACGACCATCCTGTGGAATCAGCATCCTCATGCAGTGTTCCCGAACACATAGGACTTGGGGACCTTCAAAAAAGAGCGTACCTATCCTTAAAAGGCCGGCAACACACTCGTGACGATGGGCGACGCTGATCACTTTACATCAGGGGACGTGCCTGCTCGTTTCCATCATATAAAAAAATCAGAAGAAAACATTTTGACGAAATAACTAATAAATTAAAATAAATTATTATTACCATTAATATATATATCCTTAGCACTACTAAACTTTACACTCAAAAGAAAGAAGGCGACTTTTTATTCGCTACAAATTAAAACAAATTTTATATGACACCTATATAATGCATATATTATTATAAATTTTAAAGTTAATATCTACAATGCTTCAATACGCCTGTTCTCCAAGACTATCCTCTGCAATCATAATAAAACAAAAACAAAATTCTCCCAAAACTAGGTACTACTACAGCCCGCTACGCGCCCGCCCGCTCGTGGGGGCCGCCGCGACCCCTTAACGATGCATTACCGCAAATATGACAAAAAAGGACTTGTTGCTTTATCACTGCCACATTTTTACGGGCGCCAATTTAACATATTACAACGTCGCCCTGCTTTTTGTACGCTACGCTGATGGCGAAAAAACTGAGTAGCTAGTGGCTTGAATAAAGATCCTATCTCGCTAACATACTAAGGCTATAAGGGTTTTATGATCCCGCTTTATATAAGACGACACGGACAAATCTAAGTGTTATTATTATTATTACATAAAGTAAATAAAATCTTTACATAACTATATAGTATTGTATAATTTATAGTAACACACTCTACGTTTACGTCACATTATTAACAATATCCTTTATGTATCCTTAATAACAGTATCTAGTTAACAACTAGCCCGTATAAAAGTTGTCTATGAGAACATTTATAATACAAACATGTAGTCTAAACTATAAAAGATTCTATTAATAAATGTCACTATAAGCGAAAAACTTATCCTGTGCAATGTTCAAAATACGGGGAACAATTCAAACAATTAAATATTTTAGTGTAACGGCGTTTGGTAATGTAATTATACTTTAGCAATCTGTACGTATTCATACAAACCCCAGAGTCACAGTACTTGCTAACAACTACAAATAACTCCGCCCACAATATAACCGTTATAAGCGAGCCGAACTTGTCCCTTCATTCATTCATCATCAGAAAAACATAGTTAAATAATATGGAAAAGCTGAAAATTATCTCTCTCGTATGAAATATCAACGCAACGCGGTAACAGCGAGCGCCATATTTCATTTCACTCGTCGGCGAAATAAGCTTTTGTTCTGAATAATTTACAATTTAGACGCAGTTATTAATCGTGGATTAGTTATATAATGGGACTGTTTGCGTACCTTGTGGCCAGGCGACTTTGTATCTGACTAACATTATGATTTTAAATGAACCTAATAACATATATTTTTACATGTTATACTATACTTTAACAAGGTATTGGTAATAATTACAAATAGTGTAAATCTATTGACGACTTGCTGACACGAATTCTAAAATAAATGTAACTGTAGAGTACCCTACATTTTTCCCTGTTATAGAACCATTTTAGATGTTCAAAAAAATCTATGAAAAAATACTTATTTACTTTATTATAAAATCTTAAGTGCTACAAAAATACGATGCCTAATAATTGATTGTTTTTACCTCTAACCTAATTTTGTTTGGTTCATATTTCGTACAAACCAACTAAGCATACGTAAGAATCATTTTGAATGGACCTATCATATATACTATTAAAAATAAATGTATTAAATTGACGAACTCGATACCTTTAATATTTTAACGACAATTTCATACTAGCGTATGTATTATTATGTCTGCTAATTAAAAACATATCTACGGCTTAAAAGCAAAAACACGCGTCTACGGTTAAGTATTTAATGTGACGACATCACGACCAATCACCGTCAAATCCAATCAGGCGAGCGTTGTGTCTTAAAACTTTAAACGACTACCAAGTATTCTAGACATCTCGTTTGAGATATCGCATTTACGCCAGTAACTACTACTGCGTTATTGCGAGGCTGGATGCATTCCTGGCGTCCGTTACCGGTAGCCGGCAAGATGCCTATCAGATTAATCAGTCTTCACTTCATATAACATAGTATAAAACATAGTCGCTTTCACTGTCCATATATCTCGCCCTATTAAATATTTAAAACTACGAAACCGAGTCTCATGCGGGTTTTTTAATAGATAGATTGATTCAAGAGAAAATTTATATGTACAATAAATGCATATTATATATATGAGAGCGAAGTCGGCGCGGATCACTAATGTCTTATAAAACTAAGATCAATTTTAAGTACGTCCTTACTATAACACTAACAAAAGTTATTGTATAATATCTACTAAAGACGTTTTTAATTTTTAATTATTTTAAATATATGATCTTCAGACTTACTTCAACAGTCACATAAAAAATTAGTCAAAAAAACTATTTGACATGTTTTTTTTGATTGTTTGCGTTCTCAATACTCAAATTAAGGTGGTGGGAATATCTTGTAACACCATATTTATTCCGGTAGTGCCATCAATCAAATTGTTGTGTCAAGTGGCAAGCCGCCACAGTAATACAATGTGACATATTTTATTGCTACTGGTGACGTCATTATGCTGAACTAGTACGTATTCGTGATACGATTGTGAAATACTAGCTATTGCCTCCGATCGTGTGGACTTTCATATAAAATTTGACCCTCTTATAATCCTTCTTTCCAGCTATAAAGAAGCCTATGTAATTTCTCAAGCTCTAGACTATCTGTGTACCAAATATCATAATACAGTAGTTTTAGCGTGAAAGCGAAACAGACAGACAGACAGAAATACTTTCGAAATTATAATATTAGTATATAGCCTAGCTTATACTAAAATATGAAAAAGCTATGCCTACTATGGGTTCATACCGAGAGCTAGTATTTTTAGTGAATCCATAGTATTTAAATCTAGTATCGTAAATACTCATCTCCTAAGCGCGCGCGCTTTGACGTTCGGCCACTGCTCACCGCCTACTTGTTGATTATGACGTAGCTACTGGGCGGGCAGGAGAACGGACATCTTAGTCCGATATAGCCCGTCCTAGTGTTGTCCCAATAACGCTTTATAGCGAACGACTGACATGTTTGAGTTTAATAAAGTTTGCTTTGTTGGATACTTCTTAAAGTAGGTAAGGTTATGAACTCTAAAACAAAATGAATTAATTAACATTTTAACTATTCCATAGGACATATTTGACTAGACTATTCTGAATAAAAAACACCAAGAAACTATATCAAAAATACATAGTACTTTATAGAATAATTACCGACATTTTAAAATATTTTAATAATGAATAATGATATGTCCAATTCATATTTAAACAAAACGTATTGCGATTATATAATTTTAAAATTTATATTCAAGGCTATTAATATGTACACTATTATCAAATATTTATCATATAAATTTTAATTATTTAAATCTTAAAGCCAGGACATTATTAAGCACATTACAAATTAATATTTAAATTGTGAGCATTTAATACCATATTATTGTATAATATAAATATACAGTGGATATAATATAACTGAGGTTCAATATCTCTACATACAAATTTCAAATACTCTCTCTTTTCAATCTATAAATCAAAAGAACCATACAACTATAAGAAAATCACGAAACATCTTCCAATACATCAAAATCACTTACTATGATTTAAAAATATTGAAAGATATCGAGTCGAACATTTCGTCGGCTAATATTTTATCTAAGAAAACGGCTCGAGTAGATTGTAGCTACGGCTATACATCATGCACTAATGTATGCACCGGTATAATATAGGCAAGCTTGGAGATTGCAGCTACATTATAAAATACCTACTGAACCAGATTTCATACGAGCGCGATATTCTGCTGCTGTATAAGGTTATTCTTAAATTACCAAATTTTGTATTATATTAAATAGTAAATTTTATTTAAATACTGCTAGCTAATATGTACTTGAAAATGCTTTTGTGTAAGATTAGAGAATTAGGGTCCCGGACTATTTAAACTACTGACCAACCGTTACGCCCTAATGACTCTGTACCGAGAAAGTTATACACATGTTTCATCTCCAATATCGACCATATATAAATTAATAATTATTAACAGGGAGAATATATTATATACCTTGATTATTCACTTTCAGAACTCACTAAATCTTAAGCATATAGAAAAGCCCGTATGCTTTGCAAACTAAACCTTAGATGCATTTCAATCCCATTTAATTCTAAACCTCGATCCGAACATCGATTTCAAAGTAATAAGCGAAAAGGTACCAACTCGCCTTTCAATGCTCTGCTATCGTCTTAATAACTCTGAATCCTAATCCCTAAGCTCAAATGTATAAGACCGAAAGTATCTTGCCACCTCGTCCGCTGCTAATGAGGAAATCGCAATGATTTATATGGATCTAATTATACGGTTACAATCTCGACAAGTTTACGTTAATGATGTTTCAAATGACGTCCATTGAATTTATTTTATGCATAGAGGATATTCAAGTAGCCGTGTCGTTTAATTTATTTATATTATACTGAGAAGTCAGAGCTATCTAAGCGATATATCTGTAATAAATACATCGGAAGTTGAAAACTAAATTTAGGAGTACGAGTAGAATTCAAGGAATGTTTATTACTTAAACATTTCTAATACCTACGTTATCTAATATTTATATTAATTAAATAATCGTCTACATATTTTGCGAGTGCTATTTCGTTAAATCACTTATGTTATCACTTAGAAGAAAGTCGAACTATCTTAAAATTCTTAAGAATTACATGGAAAACAATTAACGCTTATTTATTTGATTCTGTCATTAAATTATTCGATTTTAAAGTATTAAATTAGATAATAGTTACCACAAAAAAAATACACTAAAATTACTTCTAAATGATTTAAAATTATTTAAAATGCAAACATGAGGCTAACAATAAAACCAAGTGTACATTTCATTTGACACTGATTTGGCGTTGGGCGAGATGAAACCAATTACTTTGGTAATTGGAATGAAACAAAGAATATATTTCGTGTTTTTAATAAGCGATGCGGTGAAATAAATACTCGCGGCTTTGTGACTTTTATTTTGGTATTTGTGACCTATTTTTAATCACTGGTTTTATTAAGTGTTATGTTTCATTTTGTTTAAAAAGAAAGATATAAAAGTACTTTTTATATACGGTATGAATTACTTTGGGCACGAGTCTCATTTACTCGGCAGAAGTCTGGCACATCTCTATCAATCCGTTGCAGCGACAACCTTTATTTCCTATTAAGTGTTCCTCACTGTTAAAAATTGTACGGACCTATTATTGCTTAGAGTTTGTAACCACCAACATTTCACTTTAATAACATTTAATTTTAGGAGCTCTAAAGGAGTAGTTTCAGCGAACGCTAACGGCAAACATTTATTATCTAAGCTCGTTAATTAGCCGGTCTCACTCGACCGTATCAATGCCAAGGTCTATTGGACGTATCGCTGTGACGTCACGGACTGTATCTAGCTCCGTTGGTAGAGAAAAGTCGAACGGGAGCTAGTATCTGCTCACTAGTAAACGTCATCACATATACTGGGTACTTTACTATATATAACTGACAGGGGAGGATCGTACTACGTCATTAAGCTTGACTATACATATGCATACATTTTTTTTATTCTTTCATTAGATACCGGTGGCTAATACCTGAAGTAATTGATACATATAGGGGCCGAAAGTATACAATTAATTAAAAATAATTCCTTCCAACTTTCCACATACCTACACGAATCGTAACGAAAGACCGACATGTAAAAACCTACATATAATCTTAACAATGATCTCAATTCTACTAATAACGCTAATTACAGACGAACGTAGTGCGTAGTAAATAACAACCCGACCAATATGTAATGTATCCAATAATCATTACAGAACATAGCATAGAAAACGCCCTCTCGAAATCAGCCTACTAATCAAACATCCCACAATTAATTACCACGATCAGTAATTAACAGAATCAACGAACAAGTATACGATTGTTAACATCGAACATATCTACCTACAATAAACATTCTCGCAAAACAAAATTTCCCAAATAAGCAAGCAAGATCGACCTTTTTTTATATATAGAGAAATCTTCATAGGATACCTGGACATGATACATGGTCGTCAGGTAAAGGACCATGGGTTATGTCGTATAGGTCGCGTCACGGATGTTTAGCGCTGGACGAGAATAGCTGCGCATCGGTAGAGTCGCGCTCGTAATTGACGTATTGGTGCGAGAAAGACAACACGAGTGGGGAACCAATCAACGCTCGCGCACCCGACGATCACGCGCCCCGCGCGCCGTGCCGTCCCCTCGATACCTTATTTTTGACTTCTGCGCAGTTTTCGTTCAACGCTAAAGATTCGTGACGCTACTTATACTTGTACCGATCGAATCCCCCACTGTGTTCCGCCTTACCGCACGGAGTAGAGGTCGTGGATAGCGTCACCTTCTTCCGCGAACAAGTACAGCACCTAGTAACATTTCTATTTCGTTTTCTTTTCCCAAATCGCAAGAACGATCCGCAAAGTATTTTTAAGCCAATTCCATTAATTCACGGCTAGGTCATGACTTGACGTAATTACTGGAATAACACCAAATGAATTTGGTTGAAGTTAAAAGTTCAACCGTCTCCCGTTTGATCAACAAACATATCTTCCCAATTATATCGGATTATGACATAATATATTCTATACTATGAGCGCTGGTTTACTTCAACGCCGACGCACGTGACGCGTGGTGGCGTGCGGTTAATCTGTGACGTCACGTGTTTTTCATTCATGCTCATCATAAACACATTAACTAACTAATCAGATCGCTGTCGACAAGTTTGTAGGTAAAAATCTAATCTATATCCATACTAATATTATAAATGGGAAAGTGTGTGTCTTTCTTTCACGGCAAAACGCCTTGACCGATTAAGTTGAAATTTGGTATGCAGATAGGTGATACTCTGGATTGAAGCATAGGATACTTTTTATCCTGGTATTGCCCCTGGAACGAGAACTACGCGGGTAAAATCGCGGGGAGCGGCTAGTACAAAATATTGCGACTTTAGGAGCCATTAATAGTAACAGCTTAGAAGCAACTTATAATAAAACTTTATTTCCAAAAAGTTTTTATTATTTTGCTTCTTCTAAACATCAAAAGCAACACAACGCGACAATGTAGAACTAATAAAACATACTTTTGAGGATTTTACAATCGTTTCATTTTCATATTTATGATGTATGATGTTCATGTATTCACTTCATAATGATGACTTTTATAGCGACAATAATACTTTATTTTTAATTTTTAAATATTAATTTACGCAATAAAATATTGTAATTCCCGAGGGAGAGAAACGTGTGTTGAAATCATATAGTATAGACCAAAGCCCAACCAATGGGCCCGGCCAAACCCAATCATTATTACACTTTTCAACAAAAGCACTAATATAACATACAATAAATAACACGTACTCAATTATTATTATAAAACTAAATGCTTAATTAATTGTTAATTAAAAATCTTATTAACTTTACTTTCCCTTATTTCAAAACTTTAGAACTTAATTCAAATATCATTCCAAGTATTGTCAAAGTCAGTCTTACAACTAACAGTTACATAAAAATTCTTTCTTACGAATTATTGAGTAATGACGCACGCGCGCGTCAGGAGGTCAAAGTGAGTCCATCTCTATCACCATGCAACTTAATGAATACGAGCGAGAGAGATGAATATATGCAAATGGACAGCTATAAAAAATGGTCAGCGACTCTTGATAGATTAGATGCACCGTTTTTGTGACGACTTTTAAATTTTTGTAGTGCAAACAAAGATGGGAGAAGATAGGCTCATGTATATTTGTATGGGATAACGTCTATCATCTTAACATAGATAAACACGTATTTAAGTATAAGTTCAAGCGCATTATTCTCGTAACTTTAAAAATACGAAAAAATAATAAATGATTATCATAATTATATATTATACAGTTTTCTTCCGTGCATTGTTCATATGTGTTTATTTTCCCATGTTAATTAACAATAAACATTCTATTTACAAAAAAAATAATTTTATTTTGTTGTCAGCAACTTTAAAAACCTTTACTTCCCACCTTTGACTAAGTCAGTATATGTACATGCATATTATAACTATTTCTAATTACATATATCTAGTACTAGCGACCAGCCCCGCTGGGCACGCATTTATTATACATATAAGCCTTTCTTTTTAATCATTCAATCAAAAAAACACATGAATTTTGGTTACGTAGCTTTAAAGCTATAAGCATAATATGTACCTACGTATGGACAAACAGAAGAAAGCAACTTGGTCCTATACTAAGTAATGATTATTCAAAATGATGACTCAATTATAACCAACCTTAAACCAATCAAAAGCACGACCTCCTCGTGCCGTCTCGTCGGACAGGGCAGCCTTTATGTTGTTGCAATGGCGACTCGAACTCGAAAGTAATAAATAGGCCGTAATCGTAAACAGTGGATGCTCGCTCGTAAATTTCAATACTAAATGTGACACGCCGAGATAATGCCGGATTATTATGTTTCGCCAACAAACTTCGGGGGCACGACAACGCTTATTGAAACTGTCGAATGAGTTACTTGTATGATTGTTTTGTTTCTTTTTTTGACGTGAACCGTCTTTAAAATCGCGCCGAAACACACAGGTACGAGGTTTAAAAAGTGGACAGTAACGAAAAGGTCAATATCATCGTACATTGCTAATTAAAAAACTATTAGTCTTAGAAACAAAAATGTGGTGTGAATATTTCACGTAGGTATATAGTCCAGCTCGCTGTTAAAGCGTCAATCTTGTTTTCATTTGAATCTTTTACTTTAAAAGCGATTCGCTAACATAGACGTTTCACGTTAAAACCAACGGCCCTGTGCCCCGGCACAGCCCCACCCGATTCTTTCATAAAAGAGAAAGAATACTAGCTGACATGTCATATGATATAAAGTGATCAATGCCGCATGGAATCACTCGTGGTGCCGTGATGGTGAATTACCATTACTCCAAACAGTCTTCAATGATCTTATAATAAAAATAATATTAAAAATGTGATAGTTCGCAAGTATTGATTTTTGTTACTCTTTAACATAGAAACTACTTCTAGATTTATAATATATATATCTACTACTTATAGATTTATTTAAAACTAGCTGTTGCCCACGACTCCGTCCGTGTGGACTTTCATATAAACAAACGTTCAGCAAGTTCAACGTGATTCTAAAAATTGCCATAACTTTTTTATTTATCAACCGATTGGCATGAATTAAACACTAAATGTTAATGTAAGCTTACCACAATATATAATTGAACCCCATATAGATAGGATGAGCCGTTTCTGAGATTAGCGTGCACAAACAAACAGACAAAAATTAATAAAGGTCTCCTATAATATTTTTTCTCAAATATCTTCCATGTGCAGACAGCGACTCGTTACGTTTTTATTATATGTATAGATTTGGCATACAGGTCGATAAGACCTTAGATTATCACATAGCATGCTTTGTATCCCGGTATTGTTCCAGGAGCGGTAACAACGCGGGCACGTCAAGTTTATATACTATTCTCATATATACTATTTATTTTTATTAATTTTACACTTTATTGTACATTAAAAATAATACAAAATGAGCACATGTAT
>DWAJ01004868.1:0-12277 GCA_018238005.1 Eurema mandarina | reverse complement strand
TGGTACCGACTTCTAAATTATAAAATAACTATTGAATCATTTCTATATACTAAATGAAAATGCGTATTACTTTGTGGGAAGCAAATTTATTTTTTGCTTTTTAGTTTGAAGTCGGTTTATTTTTTGTTAATAATTATTTTATATTTAATAGTAATACTAAAGTTAGATTATAAAATTTAAGAACTTTTCTCATTTTAAATTACCTAAAAGTAATTCCACTGAAGAAAATTAAATATATCCGCCTAGTATAGCTAACTCACCTTTCGGCTTTCATATTTTGATGTCGTCAAGATTCATTAATGTTTAGTCTAAAATTATCACAAGCGTAATGCAGTATTTCCCATGCCATTGGCATTTCTTAATTTTTCTGTTAAATTTTAATTAGTACTTGTATTACTATTGTAAATATCTGAACGATGTGTGTCGGTGTCATATGTGTCATGGTTTGAATGAAATCACCTTATAGTGGAAAATTAATTATTAGTATTATTATTATCAAGTTATGGTATTAATACACGAGTTTCCCTAACCAGGTCTGGCTGTCTCCAACTAAGAGATCGAGTCATGTCTATCAACGGGCATGAGAACCTCACTCTGGACGTGGCTAATGAAATCCTACAAAGGCGAAACGACTCTCATAACCCTAAATACTTGACCCTCAACGTGGAATTCAGCATGCCCAATACTATCGAGGCTTCGAGTGGAGTGTTCAATGTGAAGTTAGCAAAAACCACTGCTAGTTTGGGAGTTACTATTACTGGTATGTAATTCTAAATGTATGCTTCATTCTTAATGTATGGTCAAAAATCAATGTATTACATTTTTGAGATTTTTCAAAATAGGAAACTAAATTGAGTTAAAACAAAAATATATCTACTATCGTTGTTAGTTGCAATTTTGAGCCTCGAATAAGTCTATATTATGCATATATCATAATAACACCTTTTATATTAAAATATTATTTTGTTTTTTTTAAGTCACTCGTTTTATTGATACGTATATAATGTGAAACAAATATAAATCTGATGTCATACTTAAAGTGAATGAAGCAAGAAATGTACAATAACAATGCTTCTTCATTTACCGTATAAAATAAAGAGAAAATACTATATTAAACCACATACTACAACAATTATACATATAATCTCAATACACGCTGGACTTACATATCTCTGACTATTTTATCTTAACAGGCTGCAAACAAAGGTTACTAAGCAACGAGGAGCCGATGGTGATATCGGACATCAAGCCGGGCTCGGTGGCGCACCGCAGCGGCGCGCTCGCCGCCGGCGACCAGCTGCTCGCTATCAACGGGCAGCCTCTGCATAACTTGTCACTGGTAATGTTACAATCTATTAGTATACTATAATCTTACAATAAATGTATTTAAAGGATCTGCATTAGTTCTTAGATCTGCATCTCTAGTAACGAACATTCATGTACCATCTTCTGTTATGTGACAAATATGTGAACATTCATGGTTGAAACAAAAAGCTATTTATTAAATGTCTTCTCTTAAGCTAAAAAAATTCTTTTGGTACCTTATATGGGTGAACTTGCAGAGTAAGTATTCATAAATAGGGAAAATTTAATTTAATATCTGACGAAACAAAATGTGTCGTATAATGATAATATTATGTATGATTAGAAGACCAGTTCATAATACCATCAGAATTTAATCTAATAATGTTAACTAAATCGTTATTTAACCGTTAAAGCTCTTTACAGGATACAGCATTCAACATCCTCCAGAACTCGCCGGAAGACATAATCACATTAAAAATAAGAAAACGTGATCTCACCGAAGATTGGTCGAACATTCACAAGCACAATGCAAAACTGGCTTTACAAAGCTTTAGCTGTGTGGAAACTAAAGCCGTTATACACAGTGAAGAGGATTCCGGTCGTGCGAACAGTCCTAACAATTGTGGAAAAAATAATGGAAAACATGAAACTGTAGTTTTTATGGCTGAAATCATTCGCCCTGATGCTAATGGTCCTTTAGGTTTGACCATTGCTGGCAGTGAGGATGTCACTCAGCCTATTTTATTAAGTGGACTTATTGAAGGTAAGTGACTTGACGTACTTATAGATTCAAATGATCATCTTAAATTTTGTATTCAAGATGTATTAAATACTGAATGATAAAGATAAACGAATAGATTTGCTTAAACACGCTTTTTTTTAGAACCGCAAATTGGATTTTAAGTACTATTGTGGTTTTTACAATCGAAATTGCGGTCCTGCTTGAAAAAATAGCTATTAAAATTTGTAGTAAACTGGGTTCTTACATTATTTCATATTGTGTTTATTGGTAAGGCTGAAAATATTTTTTTTCAGGTGGCCTTGCAGAGAAATGTGGTAAATTAGCTATAGGTGATGAGTTACTTAGTATAAACGGTGAGAGCGTCCTCAACAAACCGCTATCAGAAGCAATCAAACTCCTGCAACAGAGCGGACTGCGAATACAGTTGCAAATGTGCAGAAAAGTTACTGGCGGTAAGTTTAAAATATACAACGTGTAACAGAAATGCGTGGTAATATTTAAGGGTCGTAAAGAACACCTAATTTTAAATGAATGCATTAAAATTCATTTCATTTGAACTATTTATTGTAAAGATATTGATTTTTTATTTAAATGCGGTGACTTGTATATAGACTATCTATGAGCATCTGAACATCACGCAAAAATATTACCACACATTTCTGTTACACGTTGTATACTAGAGATCTGAATATGATGAATTTAGAAGAGAAGTGTTATGAAAACCGCTTGGTGCAATAGTAATACAACTGCATTTTGTGCCAACGATTGTGGGTTCAATTTACTACACTAGAAAAATACATTTGCAATTGTATCTTTCTACGGAATTTGCTATGTATTCATAAAAAATGCAATTTATCCGTTACCTAGTTGTCACTTAGCATGGTGCTTGAAGCGTCTCGAACTGAAGTATGAACTATAAAATAGATGACTATTACATGGTTACACTAAGATTGTTTTGGACTGTAATATTGAATAATTTGCAGATTGCGGAGAGACCAGTGTCCGAGACTCGAGCCATTCGACATCGAGTCCAGGTCTGTCCAACGACAGCGCCGTGGAGTCCTGGGATCAGAACACACCCGTGCGGACCAGCGCCGCTTGTGGTAATACATCCTTAATACTATTACACTCAAAAACTACTGAATGCATTTGGCTGAGATTAGAACACAGAAAAATAAATCCATAACATATTTATTACGATATTTTCATTGATACAGAAACGGCGTGGGCGAATACAGAACCGCGTAGCGCGGCTCTTATGAAATAAAGACTTAATTTTTTTACGTAACATTTTAGTCAATTGTCTTATTATTCTTATACTTTGAAAGCATACATTTCAAAACAAGACATTTGATTTGAATGTTTGTAATATAATATACCTATTATATAATTTGATTCTATAGTATTACATATATAATAGGTATATGAACAATTTCAATTCGCAGGCAATTCAGAAGTAATCGAATACGCCGTACCCGACAAGAGCCGAATAATCCTCGACCAGCCGTACTCCCCCACTGACGAAGACAAACTAATGGCATCCAACTTCAACACCTTCATACAAGACTTACCTCTCCCCAACTACTCACTCAACAATTCACTGAAAACATTTCATTACGAGAACACGTGTATAATCCCAGAGAATACAATAAAGAAACAGAATACTAGAGAAGACGACGTGCAGCAAATCGAGATTCTAACGACCAATATGAAGGATTGTCAGCTTCATAACATGGAGCGGTCGTCGTGCAAATGTGATTACGTCCAAATGGGGCCTTACAGTATGGTGACGAAGGGGAGGCGGAATTGGGAAACTGATTACTTGAATAACGGAATCTACACGGCTACGACTCCGCAAAAATCGCCAATGAAAAATATTGCCGGCTCGAGTTTTCAGTTTTCCAGTCCGATATACGAAAACGATGTGCCGGGTGAGTTGAAATTTGTTGGAATATACACGCAATTCAATAAATAAAATGTTGGAGAAAAAAACTGATCACAATACGTAAAAACTTTAAAGTTATAAGCTAAAAAATTTAATCAAAATGGATACTCGTTATTTATATATTAAAAATAGAGTTGCAACAATAGCCTTCTCTTAAAGTCTTTAAAACTTTAAACGTTATCATATTTTATTGAATTACTAAATGACTTTATACTTCGTAACATTTGCACCCTTAAAAATTACACTAACTACATTAACATTAACTCAAATAAATTTAATACGCTTCTAAAATCACGTACCATTATCACGTGGTACATTACATCATTAAATTCAGAGTGGATTTTCGCCAACTAATTCTCGACAATAGTTTTCTCATTTAAGACGGGGCTCGCTAAGAATTTTGAAGTTATCTATGCGAATGCCTTCCAGCGTATATTGGTTATCTGAGGACGTGACCCCTCGTGCCCAATGCCACATATAGTATATCTAGTATTTATTAGTTATGCTTTCTTAATAAGATTAGTTTGTGCGCGTGACTATGTTCGCGTAGTTAGTTTTTTTACTTTAAAGCCTTAAACATAATTTTTGCAATAACTTCATTTAAATAATACAAAAAAGGCTGGGATAAAATTTGGTCTGAAAAATACTGAAACAAGATAATAACATCGTAATTCTTACCGATTCTTTATTACTTCGAATCGGACGTTGTCAAGAATAAATATTTTGTTAAATTGTATTTTTTTCTTGACATGTTGGCTAAGACGACATGGCGATATTTTGCATATTACAGAAAAAAAAACAATTTTGCCTTTAACATCCACCTAGTAGTTATAAGATAATATAGGTATGTCCATGTCCTTTTTTAAGGTACCAAATCATATAATATAATATAATAATATAATATTATAGCATCAAATTCGTACAGACAAATATATACAAAACATATACTAGCATATATACAAAACAATACCTATATGTTATAGATTATAATAAATCCCAACTAACGTAATCACAATTAGTTCCATTTTCCGATTGATCATAATCTATCAAAGTAATTCTCTGAAATTGTGATACAAATAATTGTTTCATTAAATAAACATTACCAGTTAAATTTGCTTTGTAATTATAATCGGGTTAAGTGCAAATACTCCAAGCAGCTAAAATATTTCAAGTTCTGTTCATATTTAGGCGGCTCTCTGAATCAAAATGTTTATTAATATGACACTATTATTTTGTAAATACTTATTTTAATACTAACAGTGCCCCGTGGTTCTACCCGCATTGTTCCCGTTCCCGGTACAATACCGGGATGCAAAGTATAAATATAGCCTGTGTTCAGTGATAATGTAGCTTTCTAATGAAATAAGAATTATTAAAATCGGTGCAGTACTTTTGAATTTATTCGTTACATACAAAAATATAAATCTTTCCTCTTTATAATATTAGTGTAGAAGTGTAGATTGCTTAAGGATTTTATTTTTCCTTTAACATTGAGTTTTTTAAAAATGAATTTAGACTGTTATCCACTGACAAAACCGAGAAATAGTTATATAAGAACAAACAGAAAGAAAACGGTCAAATTGCGATACCGTTTATTAAAGTCACTCGAACATCGCTTCAAAACAGCTTATTAATTTATTTTTATTTATTCATAATACTTTATTGTACATTACAAACAAAACAAAATAAGTACATGTAAAAAGCAACAAATTACAATTTACAAGGCGACCTTATTGCTAACCAGCAATCTCTACCAAGCAACCTGAGTGTAGTGTTTGTGTCTACTAAGTATATGTACCTACCTTTATACATTGTCTCATGTACACGAGTAATCGAGGTTAGGCTGTCAGTCTGACAGTGACGTGAAGAAAAACGTGGGCGACCGGCGATACGAGTGTAGTTGTGAGCCAGTGGTTTAAACTTTAAATTACAGTAAAGGACAAGGGTCCTTACACTGAGTGGTACGGAAATAGATGAAATAAAGACATATTTATAGTTATAAAACACACAATACATACATAATAATATAATAATCTTAGTACGTACAAAAACTTATTTTAAATTAGTATTATTTATTACTTTCCACAGGTCTCTACAGCAGCGAGACACTGTCGCCAGCGCGCGGGTCTGTCCACCACGTGATATTGTACAAAGACGCTATATACGATGACTATGGGTTTTCAATCTCCGATGGATTGTATGAACGGGGTGTCTACATTAACAGGATACGAAAAGGCGGTCCGGCTGATATTGTGGGCATGCTGAGAGCTTATGATAGGATTCTTCAGGTGAGTTAGAAGAAAATCTTTTAAGTAAGTCGCTTTTTTATCTTTATTTTTTTTAAGCTCTAAAGCCATGTCAGCCTCATCATCAAAAAAATTACAATCATTACAAATTATTTATATATGTCAATTAAAAACCTAAAAATTTTGCCTGGCTTGATGCCGGATATGGCAACACTGTTTGCAGTGCACCGACATCCGCTTGGTTTCCGTTGTTTTAGAACCATATATTACATTCGCTTTTTTATTGTTGTCCTAAGACTATTTGTTGTCCGTCTGTTTTATAACCATAGATTACATTCGCTTTTTTATTGTTGTCCTAAGGCTATTTGTTGTCCGTTGTTTTAGGACCGTACATAGCGTTCGTTTTTTTTGTTGTTGTTGAACTTATCGCATCCGATACGTGTGTGTCCAGTTTTGTTTAAAATTAATTATACGCACTGCCTTTTCAAGCGGTGGCCTAACAGTCTGCAAATAACCCTTACTTGATGCGATAAGACAAAAACAGTGAAGTGTCACTGGAAGTCTGACATAACATATTTTACCTATATTTGTATTGTTAGTACTCATACTACAACTCATTATAGTTAAAAAAACAGAATGGGGATTAAACAAATATACAAGGGGTTAAGAAACTACGATACAATGAGTATAAAGCAAAAAATACAAAGTAATATAAGACAGTCGTTTATTTTGACATATAACATAACATAAAGGGAAAATATATCAAATCTTATACATGTGTAATATAATATATGAAACATTTGTTCCTAATATTTTTCCCGTAGATATCGAATTTTGTGATATGATATTATGTAAAAGAGCGTAGCTTTTTCTTTTACTGTTGTAATAAAATTGGTGCTTTCATTTGTTTGACGCACTAAAATCCGGAACTGCTCGTTCGATTTATATACTGAAACTTTATTAATTAAAATAGACAAATAACTGTTATTATAAAAAGTGGATTATGTCTAGCGTTTGCTTTCGCGTATTACTGTATGATATATATTTTAGGAAACAATTTTTTCAGCCCATGGACACTTTTAAATAACGATCTAGTTTTGTCCATAGAATAATCCAAATCTTTTCTATAGATATTATCATTAAAACACTCTGTTACTTTAGGAATTAATACTTCATGTATTAAGTTTGTGAGTAAGTTTTGTGACCATCAACTATATGACCATAGCAATATCCAGGTACTAGTTATATTTACATGGAATATACGAAAATAATGAATTCTATACAGGTAAACGGAACGAGAACTGTGGACTACGACTGCTGCCTGACCGTGCCTCTCATTGCCGCTGCGGGAGACCGTCTCGAGATCGTCGTGCAAAGGATGGCCACTTCAAGGGTGCGATTTTACTTTTATTTGATCAATGGATTTTACATAAAATAAGTTTGAGGAGGAAGGAGGATGTAACCTTCTTCTAAACCAAAGGGAGATGCTAAATCAATCGTACCACTGACTAGCCGTTAGGTTCCCCATGGTTAGATGTTGATAAGATGTATATATGCTAAGTCTCGAACAAATATCATAAGCGCGATTCAGAACTCGGCTCTTTAATGCATGATGATAAAGCATATTTGTGATCATTTTGCAATAATCAACTCATTTTCACCAAAATTGGACTTATACCATTTTTCACTACGGCCACAGAATAATTCTTTGTACAATCGTGAATTCTTTGACTGCTAGGGAAACAATTAAAATTTAAGTGTATATAAAAATATTTAATTAATTAATCATGTCAGTTGATCCTATGTTAACGAAAAATAATTCATTATTTGACCATTTTTCCGATATGTCTATTAATTACTACCATCAATATATTATAATTAAATTTATAGCGGTTTCGTTGCTTCAAAATGAATAAATCAAAATGAAATATTTACTTTTCACTTTAGCTTTCGTGATATTTATATCGGAAATCATACAATCATTGATTGGTTATTTGGTGTATCATTAAGAGTTTATTGACATTTTGTACTGTATAATTTCAACAAATAGCATTATTAGCAAATCGTAATGAGTTCTGTTGAAAAATAATTTCTGTACGCATAGTAGTTTTGGCGTGAAAACATAACAGACAGACAGTCAGAGTTACTTTCGCATTTATAATATTATTTGGAATAGTATAAAACAAAATCGATGCCCAACTGTCGTAATATTAATAGTCTTTTACTACATTACCTTATTTATTATTATCTTTTTCCTAAAATCAGATCACATCTGATTTTGTTCCAATTTTTAACCGTCGAAAATACGCATCCTTTCAAAACAACTTCAACATTCATTGCGTGTTTTAGGAGTTAATAAAAACAAAAGATTTAATTAGTATTCATAGAGATTACATTGAAAATTCTAATCATATATTTTCGACCAATAAGTTAGAAAAATAAACTCAGCAAAGGTTTTTGTTTGGAGTCTTGTAAAAGAAAATTGAATTCGCAAATAGATTTACCCGAGTAACGATGTATGGGCCGGCTACAAATTGGACAACCAAATATTAATATCGGCCTCGTAATAAAATGCTTCAAAGAAACATTTTTACGTTTTGCTGGTTGGCCGAATTTCTACGAAACCCACTAATACGTTTTCCTTCGCGATTATCGGCCCTCCCGTATTTGCTTGCTTTATATTGAAATGTGATACGAAATTGGGTGAACGCAAATGGAAATGTATATACATATACTTATGTTGCTATTGGTGCTGAAATAAAACCTTTTAAACTTGAATCCATGAGTTGTTGTAAAAATTTCTACGTGAAGCTTAATATGTGTTCTATTAAAAACAATTAATCGATGTTTTGTGACATTTAAGAAGATATTTCAATCAATTTAAAATAATTAAAGTGAAAATCAGCATAGTTTAAATTAACTTCTTAACTTGGCATGTATAAAAACTATAATTAGGAATTTATTTCTAAAAATCACACGATAATTCGTGCAGGATTTCTTGAGTTCTCATAGAAAGACAAATACTAAACGATAAATTTGGCGTTGTTATTTTAACGTAGACTGATATTGATAAAAAAATAATGAATAAACATTTTTTTTTTGAAGTAGACATAATTTCACTGTTTCCTTAAAATTTACCTACCAATGTAAAAACCTTTGTCTTGTATTATAATTTTCTAAAAATACTGTTTATTTTCAGGACCTGAAGAACATTCGCTTAGAAGACAACTCCAGCCCGAGCGACGGTAGTATAGTCACAAAAACTATTTAGGGTATAACCCGGCTATAACGAGTGACACAAGAGAATGAAAGACACTGAAAGTGAAAATGACATTTCAAATCGTTCGTGTTACGTGTACATAGGTGCTCAATTTAAAAAGCTGTGTATATTGTGCAGTGAGCTTAAATGGTGATTATAGTTTTAATGGGAGTCTTAAGCCAGTTTGAAATTTAACATAGTTATAGGTTTGTAAGTCTTTGTGCTATAAAGATTAGATAGACGGAAGCTTTGTAAGAATTACATTTTTTTAATACGAATAGGATTAAGCAATTTTAGGCATGTCTATCCCGAAATAAATTTTGACAAATTTTTTGTCATTTTTTTATTGGAAAAAAACTGTTATTGAATTTGATTTGTTCTTACATATTATATTCTATTGGTGTTTGAGTATTCATGCATAATTATAATTTATTCACTGCCAGAAAATGAAGACGAATCTATTAATAGCTTAAATATTATTTTAGAGTCTCTCTTTAGTTACGATTTCAGTACATTTGAGCATAGTCCAGTTTTTCGTTCAAGAATTGTTCTATTAACACAATTGTTTTTTTTGAATCCATTGCTCCACAAAATATAACAATAAAAAAATGAAAAACGATATAAAATTGCTAACCATTGCTCACTCAAACCTATTAGCTGATCCCAATCCTCGAATGTAATCAGAATTGTATTCGAAAACAGAATTAGGTCCGTGACAATGCATTTTTATAAATTAACTTTACCATATCGTCGACTGCATTTCGGCTTGGAGTCAGGCCAAGCCGCTATCTTTACTGGTAAAATCTTCCAAAAATATAGCATTTTAAATTGTGTTGCTGTATTTTAAAATAGAATCTGGCAACATTTTGTGGGCTGGGCACACCGCAGATGTAATATGTAGATGTCGTTTTGCGGTTTATTAGACCCAAGATTGAGTTTTCTTTTACAAAAAATATACCACAGCCAAAGTATGGCCAAAGAAAATAGCTAATTAGGTAAAACCAAAGACAACTGTACCTCTTCATATAGTTATTTTATATCATATACAGAAACCTATAAGTGTATTGTACTGTTTCATTTGTCACCGAAAGTGACACATAATTCCAAAAGTAATGCATCCTTATCATTTCTATTAAGTTAGAAAGAGACTTACTACTACATAGTAATACATGGCTATTTGAATCTTAGTTTTAATAGATATACGAAGAATCAATACGTCATTTCTAATGTAAAAATAATGTATAATAATTGTAGCCTAAAAATATAGTCATAAAATGAATGTTGCTGTGTTTTAAACGAAAATGTTTGTCCCTGTATTAAATGAAATGTATAAATAATTATAAGTTGTTGTTGAAGTCAGACTGATAACGTTTTATAGATTGGATAGAAGTGTTTCAAGAATATTGTTAACTATAGCGGGTTTTTACATAGCGTAGTTACTACACAGAGTGTAAAAGACTTAATCCCGAAAATTGAAGATTCTCGAAAATAGATAGTATCCCCAAGATCATAGCTTAGTGCATATAACGACGCATAGGTTATGAATTTTATTCCTATTTCCCAACGAGCATAGATGTATGCTGCGAATGTAACGGTCGTACGATCGTGAGGGGCGAGTTGTTTAAAATAAATTGATATGTTTTATTGTTTTATTGCTTTACTTATATAAATTAAAAAGAAATTATTGCACTATAATAATATAGTACATTTATCGGTTCTGAAAAAGTAAAAAAATAAAAATAAAGACTAAATTGAAATGAAAATTTTATTGTTATATTTATTTTCAGAAATATTGTATGAATGCACTCTTCAATATTTCGGAACTAAGTCTTTTTCACCTTGTGTGTTTTTCATGGAAAATTCGAAATACCTCCTTTAAAATATACGTGTAAATACAAGTACTCTTCGGTAACATTTTTATTAGTTATAAAATCAACGGTACTAATACATAATAATTGTATAATGGAATAGCTAAAATTTTTTGAAATAACACTAATAGGTAATATAAAGGCGAATAACTTTTTTAGTTTTTAGTAACTTGAATTAAGAATATTATCAATGTTTTATGTTATAAATGATCTTTATTTAAAGGAACAAGCTCTTATAAAAAATGATACCTAGCTAATTCTTATTTAAACTAAATTTATATTTTATATATAATACATCCAGTCATGAGTTCTTAATAAATTGAGTACTTAGTTATAATAAAAATATTTAATTTGAAAATTTAAAAAAAAACTTTCTTTCGATGTACTTAAAATTGCCTTTTAAATTCCTTATAAATACTCTTATAATATCTCTCTCTATTTCTGTTTGGTTTAGATATAAAATGACCTATTAATTTCAATCTGATTGACGCCAAAAATCTATTACTACCTACCAAAGATTATTAACTTTAATTAATACAAAGAAATTAATATTAAAAAAAACTAATCTTGTATGGCGCGATTTGTTTGATCACGCCAGATGTTATGTTCAAATGCGGCCTTAGAGGTGAAGATTTCTTTAGGATGAGCCCAGCTCAAAGATCGACCTCAGTGACATCTTTCATTAGTACAAGTCAGGTGAGTGCGACGTCATTCAGAGACACCATCCCAGGGCCATCAGACGTCACGTATTTTCTAGTGAACGAAATGTGGACGATTGAGTATTGTTTTTTTTTATAACATGAAGAGGGGAGACGAGCTGGACGCACTCCTGATGGTAAGAGTAACGCCAGCCCATAGCCAATGTAGTGCTACCCGGAACTTTGCTCCGGGCAGGGGTGCACTACACCGACG
>DWAJ01004867.1:0-12277 GCA_018238005.1 Eurema mandarina | reverse complement strand
TTCCAAGCTAAGCCGAAGCTTGTGTTATGGCAACTAGATAACGGAATAAATTACATATACATACTTTTCTTTTGTAAATACATACATACAATACATAGCAACACCCAGACCCCAGAAAAATACAAAAGTAAATTACAAATATATTTTTCCGGTGTGGGAATCGAACCCACGACCCTTCGCGCAGAAAGCAGTTGTGTTACCACTGCGCCAAGCGGTCGTCATTGTTCACAAGATACTTAAACATCCATTAAGAGATATCATCTCTCTTCAGCTTCCTTACGTATACCAAAGCTGCATCTCTATTTTGAACAGAATTTCCGTTACAAAAATAACATCCTCTTACGCAACAATAGCGCATAGAAATAATCTTTGCCATTTGCAATCCGCATCCACACGAATAAACTTATGAATATGCAGGACCACTTATCGTTAATAAAATAACAAGTCTCTCTTGAAGCGAATATTAATTTCATCGCGTTCGCAAGCATAATAAGTTCTGCGTCATTAAATTTTAATAAACATAATTGTATTGTAAATTTATATATTAATTAATTAATTTATTTTACCATCACATAGTACAATGTTAAACCTTCATATAAAATACTGTTCATTTTCGAATTAAGAAATAATTCTTAATTTGTAGCACCTACAATAAACCTTTCAATTACGCATTTAATGTGTGTTTACCTAAGCTATTTCTTGCTCTTAAAACTTCAGAAGGTGTTACCAATTAGAGAGACGAATTCGAGTTACGTAAGCATAAGTTACTTTTAACGATTAATCACGACATTTACGGCTCCTCCCCAGCATAAAAAATATAAAATATGACATTGTTATTGTTTTACGATACAAATTGCTTATGACGTGGACTTATATAGAAAACGTAATATAAGCAGATGGACAATGTGTACATATGTGTACAGCTTATCGATACAAACTTTTTGGGCAAACTAATTGTCTACCAGCAGGTGTATTTGTTTTCCTTTCTTCCTTCCTTATAGATGAAACACAAAGATTGAAACAAGGATAATATAAACAGTCAGAAAACAAACATCTTTTGTTCGAAAAAGTGAGATTTATCTGCTATTTGAAAATTGTAATTTAATTGAAAACATTTTGAATTTTAAACAATTATTATGGTTATATATTATGGCTATAGATCTTTACAAACAGTGAAAAATATCTACATATTATATGAAAATCACTTTGCCACGTATTTTATTAAAAATCATTTTTTAAGTTTAAATAAATAAAACGGCCATGTAGTCTGAACAGAGACTTTTACAAAGAACATCACAGCTCAATTTTTAAAGGATTTAGCTAAAATGCTATTTCTAAAACCTATCCAGGTAACAGCTATTCCCTAGATCCAATAGGAGCTAACAAAGAACTGTTAAGTATTCGCGGACAATGAACGCTCACAGAACATTCGACAAATGGACGTGCTGCTACGAACAATGACTTAAGTGCAAATAATGGCTTATCTCCCTGCTTAAGTCTGTATTGTCTTCAGTTTCAGATACTCCGAGCGACATTAAAATATATATTTTTAATAATAAATGTTTCAGTGGATACTCAGATAGGTTACGTCCTAAATTTGATAAGCGTTAAAATAATAATTGGGTATTTTTAATGTAATAAACATTAAAAGATACCAAATGAGTTTTTATATACCTTTGTATTCGTCTGTCCTTAAAAAAAATGGAATACTATCTTAGTGTCTACGTAACTGGGCTCCTTTTCTATTCGATGGAAATATTTAAAAAAAACTAAAGGAGCATTTATTGTAATAAGTGTGTGCAAATAATAGCTTATCTCCTGCCAGGGCCAGTGGACGCGACTGTCACCGACCGACATTACACCACGCATTAGCAGCAAACCGTATATATCTATGATCTATACCGCATATTTTGTTTTCGAACCTACTTTAAATATTTATCATATCCTCCATATATATTGCGACATTTATGCATTATGCATAGACAGTTGGTGTGTATGAGCCCAAGTAAATGTATCGGAAGATCGTTTCGCAACTTTAAAGTCGGGAGTTGAATCTTAAACAAGTGTTTTGTAAATTTTTTTGCTGATTGTACCAAATCGGTGACATTTTGTAAATTGGGGTTCACCTGTTTTGCTGGTTAGGGAAATATTCTAAGTGGCTTTATTATATACCCATTACATTCAAAATAGCAAGCAGCAACATGTGAGAAATCTGAAATTGTCTGTCATTTGTTTCATGTCAGCGAAAATGTTACGTAACTTGCAGTCTTCTTGCTTTAGGCTTAACGTTATACTTATTCTATTTAGAGAAACTTTTCACTCACATTACTATCGGGAACATTTTTTTATAGATACATATTAGAGGGGTTGAGTTTATATATTTTTCTACTTTATTAATTTCAATTAGACAATCTTAGATCAAGAAAATATTTATTATCTGAATTCGATAATTATAACGTCTAACATTCACTAGAATAAGGCCATACGAGACATACACCCACCTTCTGAAACTCAGTGAGTCCAAAGTACGCCATAGCAGCTAGGTTCCTCTTCGCCGACGCTAACAGAACCCTGTCTATATCGCTGGTGCGATGTCTGAGCGTGCCGTTGTAGCAGCCCACTAGCGCCAAGTCAGCCAACATGCGGGTCTGGCGATTGTTGGCGAGGTTCCACGGGCAGGCGGTGAACTCCTCCAGCGTCACCCCGCGCCACGACTCCCCCATGTAGCAGGAGGGGACTTCGGCAGCTGTGGAATAGAGGCAATTATAACACCCGCTTATTGGATATATAGATACATAATGTCCTGTTGTTTTATGATCACGATCGTATCTATGTATATTGATTCGTTACGAGCGTTTAGTATTTTTGGCATTATTTGAAATAGTAGATAGCTTGAATTTACTATTAATAACTTCTTAATCATATTGTTATTTAAGTTTGCCTGCTTTTTTAAAGAAAATACGCATTTTTATCCAAAGTAATAACATCGTTACTATATTTTACAATTAAATAGAGCAATAAGAAAGCTATAAGTACTTCTATCCACTTATATAAATCGATGTATTAAGTCCGACGTATGTCGGTGTGACTCAGTGTGAAACCTATCAAATTAATCAAAATGAAGCTTGCTCCTACACTGTTTAATTTGTAAAACGATCAGCTAACAATCAAACATGGCCCATTAAACTCAGCTAATTAAATTGTTTACACTTAAATAGCATCTTATGATATAAAAAAAATGAATGACTAAATGTCAAACCCCAGACTCGACGGTCCGACCAACTTTTCGGTTTTTAAAAAATTCGCTTTATAGATTGTAGGTATATGCTAACTGGAAAATACGTCGTATATAATTTTATTGTAGCTACTACATCAATTGCTTAATGAACCGTACGGCCTAGCTCGGCCGTTTCGAGAATTTATTTTCTAATCAATGAGAACATGACATCGCGAAGAAGTAATATTAAAACCAACAATATCAAACCGCTTCCTGTAATAAACGCATTGTAATGAGCCTGTTCGCTGTATAAACGTCGAATGAATAAGTAATATGTACGGCGCTTTCTCGCCGACAATGCTTCACAGTTTATTAAAAAAAATCTAATATTTTCTTGTTCTAAAAGAAGACGCGATTTTCTGATACTCCTTAAAGGTTTTATTCACTTACTTACGCGAGTACTTCACGTGATAAATTTTTAACGACCGATTTTACACTCAGTATTTTTAAGACATTTTTTAATATGATATGTAATTTATATAATAAGACCAAACAAGGAGGCGAACCATTTATATAACCATCAAAAATGGTCGGTGTCGCAATTAATAACTACCAAAGACTAGTCTACACTATTTTGCTGCACTTTAAGAATATTAATAATGCATAACATACTCGTATTAGCAATACTATTTGATTATCGCTATCAGTGCTAAAACCGCAATGTTTAAATAAGTGATAATTTGTTCCCGTGTGCAAAGAACCATTGCTTTTTCTTTTTTTATTAACTGTAAATTATCATGCGTAATATTTCAAAGTATGTGTTTTCCTTTCTGCAATGAAGTACATTTCTTTCTTCTTTCTTTTTTGAGGTTTAATATAGTTTTTGTGATTATTTTCGTATCCCACTATACAGATTCCCAGCGCACTTGTTAAATGACATTACATGAATAGTAATAAGTTAAAAATAAGTTACCAGTGGCAGTCCGCCCTTGGCACCAGTGTCGCGATCCCTTCCACGTCGCGCCTCGCTTCACGTGCCTGTACTCCGACAAATACCTGACAAAACAACAACAATTATTGCATTTAACAGTACATTTCGCTGACAAATTTTTCGTTATTGTTATTAACTTATTGATTCAAGTTATAAACAAACGAGAGTAATGAGCGATGACCTGGAAATCAAATTATGTTTAATGGTTTTTTATCAAAACTATAAATTTAGTTCGCTATCACATGTAAAAGCAGTTTAATAATTAAACATTTACCTATCTCTAAAATCACTGAAGTTACTTTGATATTAAGTAACCTGACTGAAACTCATAGAAATCTTGATGGATAAAAATCAAATTTTAGCCCTAACTATAATTAAATCAAACTGATGCCCCTTTTTTGAAGTTATAAAATACTAGCTGTTGCTCGCGACTTCGTCCGCGTGGACTTTCATATAAACTTTGACCCCCCCTTCCCCCTTATAACCCTTTTTTTCAGTTAAAAAGTAGCCTATGTTCTTCCCCAGGCTCTAGACTATCATTGTACTAAGTTTCGTTCTAATCGGTTCAGTAGTTTCAGCGTTGTGGAAAGCGAGACAGACAGACAGACAGAGTTACTTTCGCATTTATAATATTAGTATGGAAGTATGGATTTTAATTAATTATAATTTTTAATGCCCTCTTATGCCTTTTAGTCTCCCTATTCACATTGTCACTATTAAAAGCTTAACACACTAACACTTTAAAATGCCCTTAGTGAACGCGTTCAAGCGTATTCTGTAGGCACATTACCTCGACACGGGCTCCCTCAGTAGCGTGATATAGAAGTAGCGCCTGTGCACAGCGGACCCCTCGTGCCGGTCCAGCTCGCCTCCCACGCACGCCGTCAGCTCCGTGAAGTCAGCGTGAAGACCGCATCTACGACAACATACACCCCGTTAATATCACATCAATCTTTTAAAACCTGAATTTGAAACTATATAACCTTTAAAGTAAAATATCTTGCTGTTTTCTTCATACTTTTGTCAATATTGGCCTAAATTATACCACGTTTTTGCACTAAATAGATTCGGGTACCGTGAATAAAATCGTGGAATTAGCTCAAAACCGAGTTATGCTACTGTTAGACGTACTTTTAAACCAGTGACATGCACACATATTGCACTACACATGTCGGCGCACATGGATCAAACCAATTTTTAAAATAATTAATATGCTCGTATAATTAAGCAGCAGCGATGACGTCACTCTTCTTAAAAATCCTTCTATGACTTCCTGCGTTATTCACTATTAAAAAATTACTGGCTTGAGCTGGCTTATTATTAATGCCATTATAGGTGGTTTTTCCTGGATTTCTTGAGCCAATTGAACATTATTGTACCAGTAGGAAGCCACATTAGTTGTATAATAAATACATAGTTTAAAAAGTCGTTGGACATAGCTCATTGTATGATCAGGAGACTACGTATTTTTAAAAAAATTACATACAAAAAGATAATACCTTTTTACTAAAACTCAATTCGTTTATCTGAATTTTAATAAATAACACGTGTAGAGTGGGTCTTTGTATTCGTTTAAAAACTTTTTGAAATGCCCTTTTATATAATCGCGTAAAGTGAAACCTTTAACACGAAGTATTCAATGCGGAGTCAGCAGCAAGTCTTGTTAAACTCAAGTGCAATACTATTTCAGCGGTCATTTTAACGATGCTACCTAGAAGGAGCCGTGGGAATTTGAACGGTTAAATTTCTATATGCGATTACATATTTTCTTAATATGAAATATAATTTTAATGTTATTATTGGAAATAACGTTACGTATTATCGATGATGTGTTGCTCAAACTTTTTCTGTAAAATAACACTGCTTCTTTTTTCTAAGCCGTTTAAAATCAAAAGATTCTTCGAAGAAAGAATACGAATCATCAATATATTATGAATGCAAGACCACATACACCTTTACATAGAAAAAAAATCCTATATCTATTCCCATACATCATACATCACATATGATGGTATAAATAAATCCGCTGAGAGGGTGAGAACACGTTACTTTGTCGCGTGATCACCGAAGCGTGAACCGCAGATAGTTCGGCACAATGCACGCCACACAATCCCTCTACCACTATGATTTTCTTTATCCATACTGCTTGTTGTACCGACTGTTTCATGGAGAGCATGATTTCAAGTAAAGTTATTCGGGATGGAGGCAAAAGTTTCGATGCTAAATGTTTTAGCTTTTTTCTGCTGTTCTAAAATTTTACTCGGTGTCCCGTTCTACTAAATGAGCTATTTGTTAATATATTATTTGTTAATATATTTTAATATATGCACATTCTCCGCCATATTTAATAACGCGATTATGACAAAGAAAAGAAAGAGATTTCGTAAATATATTTCTGTATGAATGTTTAAAGCTTGAAATATTAGATTGATTTTAATGAGTTATCAACATATTCAATAGTTACCGGGTTGCCATAAGCCATAGAAATAGAAAATGAAAAAAATGAGATGCCAGGTATAACGACACAGCAATTACAATTAGAAAATTGCCGATTGTAGAACATTAAATTTACAGAAATGTATTAAATGATTATTTGAATTACTGAAAATTAAAAATCCTATACAGATCTTATACTATCCTATACAGATACACATTAAATTTTCTCATCAAAGCATCCCTCTTCATTACCATTAGCAAATAAAGCCCCGATCAATCTTTATTATCACTTGGATGGGGAACGTTAGCCGCTGACAAATAGCAGACGTGTCATTGCTTATTCCTCCGCTGCGTCGGTGTCTCATATCATGCATCTTGATTACGAAATGTTTCAATTGATACTATACTTTGTATATAGCTAGTTAGTCGCCCTATACATATGTGACATTATGCATACATATGGAATATATCTCCTCTGATGAAAACATTATTTCCGATTTAAAAAAACGCATCGTTGCGTAGTATTTCAAATCTATTATATACATAAGAGCAAGACAACGGAAAGTTACTGTGTTTAATACTATGTATAGTGAAACTATATATCGACCAAGACATAAACCATAGACCAATTTCTTAAACTCTTGAATTTAACAACAAATGTATGTGATTTATATTCAGTTTTGTCAATCACTTACATTTTGCATACATTCGACGATAACGCTACGAGTTTACGTCTTTTAGAAATTATTTTACTTTATATACCACAGGCTAATTATAGCGGCCAGTACATTATCCACCAATGAACTTACTGACATTACGACTTTTTTAATTAAATAATCGGCTTTTGGACATACATGATACAATCTATCTCCCTTTAAAATTGCGTAAATAGAATTTCAATTAGATCCTTTAGCTTTCTGATATATTCCCACATCGACAAAGCAAAGCATTACACTAGAATGTTTTAGCTTCAGTAATGCATTGAATGGCGTTAATTTAATGTGAACCGAACGGAACACTAAATCAATTTGACTAGTCGATTAATCGTTTAAACTAATTTCCTTACTTCGCTCTGATATTGCACTAATTGAAATAAATATATCACGAGAAACTAGATTGGTATCATACATTTCAAGTGCACAGATATGCCTTCAGAAATGAACATGTTTTTGCGTTTCAGATCGTTATGTAATTCTGCCAAAATTTTTTCATGAAATTAATACTTATTACAATTGAAAAAAATCAGCACTTAAATATACCCGTTATAAATTTAGTTTCAAAAACATTTTTCTATTTATTACATACACGTATTATAGAGGTATGGTAGAGGTAAAGTTAGGTTATGAGTGATGTAGTTTGGGGATTAATATAATCTGCTTAATCGATTTCAAAATTGTTATACCAATAGTTTGTTACATACTTATGTGGGTGGCATAAGCTAAACATAAACTTAAACTTTAAATGGGATTACACAATTACTTAAAACAATATTGGGTTTTACTGTATAATTAAACTATATTATAATTAAACTGAAAATTTAATATATAAAGTGGTTACTTATTTGGTTAAATAATGTTGGATAAATCAGCTTATTAATTCCCGTATCTGAAATTTTATTTCATCCTTTTGAAACAATAATTAAACATTATTTCCAGCACATAAATGTTGTAACAAAGTATATTCAATGTAATCATTGGTGCCTTTCGACCCGTAAAATGCTTTTAGTGGCGATAGTGAGCAGAATCCGCTTCGGAAAGGTTTTTACGTCAATAATATGAGAGATATTTTATTTTAAGTGGTCAAAGGAAAGCAGCTTAGAGATTGCGTTATTACTCGAAGGGGTTTTTTTCAGAATCAGCTATAAGAAAATGTGAAGGTGTTACTGGTAAAAACAGAGGTAGGTATTAATGTACCGTGCGTGCTTTTTTAAAAATAAATATTTAAAAATGCTATTAAAATATATGATACTACTAATTCGAATACTAATCTTTTCCTTCAACTTAAAAATTCTTACAGTACACAATTACATCAAAATTACAAAATCGAATATTACTTATACAAGGAGTTAGTTATACCCGTAAGTAGTAGTGTAATATTATATATCATGTAAATTTATTGCTATTATAATATATAATGTGTATTACTTATATCATTATGTAATCCACCTATATAGCTTCAAAAAAAGCTAGAAACATTTCCGATTAATTTTTAATATCTTCCTATATTAAGAAAAACTGATTTTAAAACGGACACACACACACACACAGACATGTTAATTTTATAAAACACCGCCGTTTTTACGGCCGTGCTTAAAAATGGTATCTAAGACTACTTTATAAAAAAGGTCATGCCACACATTCATATAATCAAATCCTTATAATCAAACAGAAATCTCAATCAAAACACGGGCGTCGTTCGTTGTGATTAGATTAGATCAACTAAGATGACGATGATGATGATAAGATGGTTTAGCGTCGCCAGTTAATTAACTGTTTGTCGTATTAATTACTTATCACAAAACTGTAAGCGTATGCTATAGAGTAGTCAAACAATAGAGACATCGGACGCCATGTCGTTTGACGATATTGCATAATCGATACGGAGTTGGCTGAGTTGTCGGACACAACGCGTGCTGTCCTATATCCCACACGTGCGACGCTGATATCAGGTATGCGAGTTAGGTCTCTACTTTATTGACACATGGCTCATTTAAAATGAAGCTAGCGTATAACATTTTCACGTAAATGCAGCGATGCTTAAAAAATCTTCTTTTAGAATTAACAATGATGTCATCTTTCGAAGAGTAGTGTGATATTTTTAATAATAATTGTTTTAATTGCTATATGATGGCAGTGCACAAATACTAGCCGTATACTACATGCTCCATATTACGCTGGATTTAATTTTATTTCGCCATACATGTGTAGGTACAATGGAATCCTAATGGATCGTTAAAATGCAGATCCTATTATAAATTTGCAATTTTTAAACGAGTTCTAAATGGAGCAAATATTATTATATGAATACCATTTACATAAATACTTTATGAACATGTTATTGCATACATAATCTTCTTGTTCAAAACATGTTATTAGTTTAGAAGACTAATTAAAATATAAATAAATTACTTTTAAAGGATGATGTTTATCCAAGAGGGTTCTTTACTTTTACAAAGTACCCAGCAAAACTCGATGCTTACCGTTAATATAGTTTTTACTATGTGTAGTACGGTTGCAAATACTAGTTCGTTTGTACCGTTTTCCGAGCGCTTCTTAGCTACATTTTAAGTAACTGCAAACAGCTAATTACTTTTTTTTATCATACTTAAATCTAAGCATAATTGATTTTGCTTATTTTATTTGAAAACGTCTAGACATAATTGTCGCAATATCAATCAATTTTCTAAGAGCTTAATTTACAATTTTTGAGGCAGGTTTTACTAACATAAATAATTCAGATGAAATATCCAAACAATTAACTTATAAAATAAACATTCCGAGAGCAGTAAATTTGTACTCAGTTGAGGTTTATAAGTCTTGAAATTCAATTTAATTTGACTCAACTTTCAAGTGACTCTCCCAATTCGCTTGACATTTTCAAACTCCATTTAATCGAGGATGCTATCAATCGAAACAACCAAAAAGACAAAGTACCGCGAAATTATATTAGAATTATTAAAAACCGCACCAAATACACCAACGCTACGTATTTTACAATGAGTCATCTTCTCGTCAGTAATAACCTCGTATGTATAAAAATAAAACTGTCATGAATTATTTATACGACAAAATTATCACTTCCAATTAAATCTATGGAAGCTAGACATTTTTATATTATTTGACATTTAAATAATATTGATTTTACCGCTTAGAACACTACATTTGGCATAATATAAAGACATTTAAACTAACAGGTTTACCTTCAGACTGCTTGGCGTCGGCGCGCGTGGGCCGATAATAATGTATATCGCTTAACATAATCCGCTGCGTTTTAATAATGTAATACTAAAGCCAAGTCTCTATATGCAATAAATATGAGCTAATTCAAGAGGCCTTATCGAGGCGAGTCTGGAAAAAGATTAGATTAAATCGGAAGGAAATTGCATCGACGTTTTAGTTTAATATATTCTTATGATCATATAGTAGTAGTATTAATAAATAAAGATGTAATATATTTTGTGTAAAGTTGCTACAAAAGAAACTAAAACAGTACTCATTTTTTATAATATTACATACACCGAGTAAATAATAATTTATATTATTTGTTATATTTAATTTGCACATTTGGTGCAAGGAAGCTGCTGTAACAATATTGTGTATATTATATGTTCCTAGAGAAAGAAATAAATAAAACTTTACAACTAGGACTATATTAAAAAGCGTAAATTATACTTGGTTTCATCAGCATAAACAAATTAAACATGTATACTTAAATAATGGACGTAGAAAACAGTTGCATTATCTTTAATTATTTGAAAAAGCGAAGTACAAATCTCCGTTGAAACGTGAGCAGAAATTTTTCAGTCTCTCCACTGTGTAAGTAAGTTTTCTTCATAAAAGCAATTTTCACTTTAAAGCCTGCATTTTTACAATACTTTAGAGTACATCAAAACAAATGTTTTCTCGGTTGCACAATGCACACTCGCGGTTGGCAAGTTGCCACTCGCGTACACAGCACGCCGGAGAAAGTGCTGTAAACGCAACATATATCGTTTTAATTTAATTTCTCATCGGTCTTAAATTACAAATTGTGTGCGTGACTATTTACCCGCAACAATAGGTTCCCCATTATAATTTGTACATCCCCGCATAGGGGCGTAATTTGAATGTCTGTGAAGTTAGCAGAGCAATGTTTAGCAGATCAAAAAAAAATGAGAGTTCTATTCGCATGCAGGTGAGTTCTATAGTTCCTGATACTTTTTAGAAATAGTTCTGACGTTTGAAGAGAGAAAAACTGAGTTGAAAAAATGATCTGCTAACTTCCGGTAGCAGAGCATATTGCTGCGATTTGAAATTAAAGTGAGTTCTAGGTACATGCAAGGTAGTTCTACAGTTCCTGATACTTTTCAGGAATAGTTCTCAGTTCGTATCGAAGTACTAGCCGAAAATGTAAAAAAAATAAAAAAATAAAAAATCGAAAAACAAAAATTATTATGATTAAAACTTCTCAATTAAGCAAAAACTCGATTGTTTTCTACATGTTAAATAAAACTATAAGAAGTTCTAGCTCGCTAGTGACATTAACCCTCCACAAAAAAATAATTGAAGAAATGAAGTAATTTTTCAATTTTCATAACTTCAGGTATGCTCTGCTGATACTTTTTTGAGAGTTCTGGCTTTCAATTTGATAGTATTCAATAGGATTTATATTGTTATATGCAAAACCAAGGAGTTCTAGCTCGCTAGTGTCGTTAACCCTCCACAAAAAAATTAATTGAAGAAATAAAGAAATTTTTCAATTTTCTTAACTTCAGGTATGCTCTGCTGATACTTTTTTGAGAGTTCTGGCGTTAAATTTGACACATTTAAATAGGTATTATATTGTTGTATGCAAAACCAAGGAGTTCTAGCTCGCTAGTGTCGTTAACCCTCCACAAAAAAATTAATTGAAGAAATAAAGAAATTTTTCAATTT
>DWAJ01004866.1:0-12278 GCA_018238005.1 Eurema mandarina | reverse complement strand
TTATGGCAACTAGATAACGGAATAAATTACATACACATACTTTTCTTTTGTAAATACATACATACAATACATAGCAACACCCAGACCCCAGAAAAATACAAATGTAAATTACAAATATATTTTTCCGAATCGAACCCACGACCCTTCGCGCAGAAAGCAGTTGTGTTACCACTGCGCCAAGCGGTCGTCTAATTCAGTATATAATACCGATCATCGATTATTACCAAACAGAAAATACTATTAAAAATTTCAATCAACGTAATTAACTTCGCAGAAACTTAGACGTCCAGAAGGAATATCTACAAAAGGGGCAATAAAAAACGAAATCACGGAAACATAGGTAGTGTAAAATATTCCAATTATACCATAAAGAGATCGTTGTGTGCTTTGAATCCATTTGGGCAGTTAGCAGTTGTAACAAATACCAGAGCGGACTAACTCCGGCGAGTCACGCCACCTAGTCTAATAGGTGCGTGTTAAATTGTGTGTGCTATCTCCATTTGCAATGCTTTCCGACTCCAGCCGCGTACAGCGAGGTAGGTACTTATTTTGTAGAAGGATTGAACTCCGCCAAAACGGTCTAGAGTTCTGTTAATGAGTCGCGTCGTAAGCGAAAAGGTTCAAAACATTTTTAATTGTCGATTTAGATCGAGGTATTACATATTACGTGTTTTCTATATGTATTCAATGAAATATTTCCGTTATAGTACACAAAATTATAGCATTCAGTGTAGGGAATAGCTTTTAACTACCTCAGTATTATGTACTTACGTCCAACATTGTTGCAAAATGGTCGTAAATACTGTCTGAGAGCTTTAAGCGGCCAGCAACATAGAAATTATAACGAAATTCAATGATGCAACATTTTGGTATAATCATCCTTCACGTTTTGGAAGTAATTTATGCAGGTTTAAATGATGTCGTGCCGCATACACTATATAGGTACGTTGTTTTTGTTATATAGGTATTTTATTTAGCTAACTAAATGTATTACATATATGGATAAAACCAGTACCAACAGAATATAAAGGTATAAAGGCATAACGAGCGGAATTAATTTACCTCTTTATATTTAAATTTGTATTTTTAGAGGACAGTAAGACGGAGAAAGAGAGACAGAGTAAGTTAAGATGAGCAACAGATAAAAGCTTCGCAAAAGGGATAGAGGAAGATGTAATGAGAAACAAGAGCGAGCAGGAGAGAAGAGGATGAGCCTATTGTCGAGGTCCTATAAGTAAAACTAATTACTCTGGCGCGAGCCTACCGATTTGGACTAACGGTACGCCAACAGTAAATGTAAATTAAATCCATCACCTTGTTATATGAAGTCGACCACTACAATAAACAAGGTCGTTCAAATTAAACATTTATTCCGTATTTTTATAGTCATATTTTAAAAACAAACAATAAAATGTTGTAGAACACGGTCGTACCTTAAGACAAATGTACGCAACCTAATTACGCTGAACTTTATTTTGACTTAATGTTTATCCGTCACGGACCAGTCATCAAGGGGCCGCTCATACTTCTAACCAACAATCGTATCAACGAAATTTCGAAGGGCTTTCTTTGATTTCCTTTGAAACATTTTTAGCATAAAACCTATTTAAAAAGCAATCAGTCAGCGACCGCTGATTACTCCTCGGGCACGCTACTGCCGTGTTCACAAAACGGAGCAATTAACAGCCCCCTCCACTGGCCGAGCTGCCCACGCTGATTTTATCGCAAAACGACCGTTTTCTGGAATCGCCTTTACAAACTATAGCGTGTCTTATCGATATAGGACTCCCACAAGCTTCCACGACAAAAACCAATGAAATTTATTAACAAAGAAACAGTAGTTACGCTTCAGTAATCCGTGCCAGTTTTGCTTTGATATAAATGTGCCTTAGTGGAGTTCAACCTTTTATTTTACAGGCAAATAATAAGAATATTTGTTACGACATTTTTTGGCTTCATTTATCATATGAGGAACAACCTTAACATAGACCTTCTTGCTTTTTGGTTCACAAAAAATCTTACACGCGGTAGTTAACAATAATTAGTTTTGCATTAAATACAAATTACATTTTAAAGTGAACCTCTTTATATGATAATAATCTTAAAATTGTTGGATCTTCTTTATACTTTTGTAATTTTTCTGTGTGAGTGGGTATTTACCTACACGAATTTGATTTCAAAGTCCGGTTACAGTTTTTATTACTTTTGAAAAAGTTTTTCTTAATAAGTAGTTAGACTTACGATGATATAACAAGAATACATGACCCATGGAATATAAATTTCCCCGAGCTAAAAAGGGGTCGTATTGGTAAAGGTAAAGAATGTACTTAGCATTATCTTTCATTTTTGCTACGCTTTTGAGCTTTTTGAACTCGTAACGTAATGTCTGTCGTAACACCTAATGATTTATTTTTCAATATCATTTTTGGTCTAAGGTCTATTAATATATAAATTTTCGAAATCAATTTGTACTGATTTCCAGATTTTCCATTTCCAAATAACTTATCAATATTTTACTCCTGCTTAATATAAGTACATATAGATACTAATTGTGTGTTAACAGTTCCAATCTAATTGGTCTAACAAATTATAAATACAAAAACACTATTTAAGTATTAGTTAAATTTAATAAGTATGTAGTTTTTAGGTCAGTATTGTGATGGAAAAAATCCATTTTTATTATTTCAGTATGTACAGTCGAGTAAAAACGTTGAATATAATATCTAATATAACAAAACATAGTAACATTGAAATACTTAACAGGTTGAACTGGTGAATTTGTGTATTTTAAAAATCACTTAAGGTATGATTATTCTGCGTTCTAGACACAACACTTTAAATAGAATATTTTGTGAAGTAAATTTGTGATTTTTAAAATAATATTATCTTAATATACTTTTGTAGTCCACTGCATACATATTTTTTACTTATTTATGTTCTTAATCCTTGTAATGAGTAGGTAATGAATTTTTTAAATGATACTTTTACAATAGAAATTCAGTCAAATAACTGTTATCATTTTCCAGGGTAACAGAACAGCAATTGTTCTACGTTATCTGAGCATTATTCAGATCTCTATAAACGAAGACTTACAGTTATAGCAATCAGACACTATTATAACAACAATTAAACCATATTGTGCTACTTCTTTGTTAAATAGTCTTTTTTTACATGATAATTGAGTGTATAATTGCCATTGTTTTACAATTTCGCACGCCTGCTATTGATTCTAGTTCAGTTTCCGCGATTTTATATAACCATTTAACGTTGCAGCGATTAACGTTTTTGATTGCTGTAGCTGCATTCTTATTGGATGGATTATAGTCTAACATGTGTATTGTTGTCTGACAATTTATAAGTAGATATGAATTATGCGCATTATAATGCGGAGTACTAGATGTACTACTTAAAATTGTTACCTTCTATATGCAACATAGTTGAATAAAGATACTTTTATTTGACTTTCACTTTGAAGTTATAGTATAAGAACATGTGCTTTTTCTAGCCATCTCAAAAGAGAGTTACTAAGAATTAATTGCGACGTTCGCTAATCTCATTTCTCTGTCTTAAGTTTGGTCTTATTGCTGACAATATTACGGAAGAGACCGCAAGGGTACGTGACTCTGTCGTTTAGCGGGACGGTGGAACACCGTTGGTACCAGTAATCCGACATAACCCGTTCCCTCCTCAGGAACTACGTATCACACGTATAACTAGTAAGAAGCCTAAGTAAGTCGTGATAATAGATACACAATATGATTAGAAGCAAAATTTGAAGTCTAAAAATTATAGAAGTTAATTATAAAAAGGCACACTAGCAATTAATCCGTAATTATTATTAGCTATTAAAAGTCGTGACCACCAAAGTTTTAGCGAGTACAGAATTTCCCCTCGACTCCCGCTGATGTAGATTCATATCGCTTCCGTTCGCCCCACCATGCGATTCATAATTACCCAACGTTAATAGTTTAAATATTATTCTTTTATATTTAATTCAAGCTTAATCTATGCGGCATAAAAACACGGTAGTGAATTTGTTACTAACTACGACGGTATGTTTGTAGTTACATTTAATTTTTATTATTCATATTTGATGTCTTAAATTTAAAAATTGTGAATGGTTGTTTTCGGTTTGGTGAAATTATAGCTCAATCGGGAAAAATAATTTAAAAAAGCATCATATCGATCGTAATAGGCATTGTCAATTCTATATTTACATAACTATAAGATAGTTGACGTAGGTACTCTTCAGATACGAAACTTTGATGTTTTCAACCGTTTCTTTTTTCGAACGCATATATTCTTATAAACATTATACCTATGTACAATAGTTAAATATCTAGAAGTAGGTAAACAACAGAAGCATGAACTAAAAACTTATTTGTTATGTTAAAAGCTAGCTATTACGATAGAGATTGAAATTAGTTTGAAACACTAGCTAGGTACCCACTACCCAGTGTAGTTTGACACGTAATTAAGTAGCTCGCATTTGAATAGCAAAGCGGAGCGATTTTTATTCAACACGAACGCGATGTTATCGTCAACATAATTAACCGTACCGTTTAGTTGCAACCGTAAACGATTTCAACTCCATTTTGTGCACGATCATTTGAGAAATTTTATAAATTATTTTATGTTAAATTTACACTTTTTACCTATCCGTATTTTTTAATACGAGTAATATCACATCTAGCTGTGCCCTGCGATTATACTCTGCGTAGTTTCCTTACCCATGATAAACGGGATAAATAGGGTTCTAACGTATGCCAAATATCAACCTAATCCGTAAAAATTTTGTTGGTGTTGAAGTGTAACAAACAACTTGTAGAATATTAATAATTAATTAGACCAACATATTTTTGTAATTGAATTCAGATTAGTTTTCTTTGTTAGGTATTGTTAATTAATAAATATATGTGTAAAGATAACTTCCTTTAAATTTAAAGTTGTTTTTAAAATTGTCAACATGAATGGGAAATACCCAACTGTTCAGATAAAGTTAATTTTAATTCATTAATCGGTTGCGCATATAAGTGGTGCATAAGTTTATCCTCTTAATGCATTTATCGTTACAATATTATTATTAAATTATAATTAATTGTTGAATGAATGAAAAAAATGATAAGGAGTTTCTCTTTTTATGCCTTTAAGCATTATATATTATTTATGTAATAGGCAATTTCTTTATATATTTTGACTGTGACCTTTAGGTACATAAATAAAAATAGCTTGTGTGTATTGCGTAGGTATACTTTTTCTATATTAGAGGTACCTTAACTTTGTATATTGCTATTAAAAAGTACCACATGAAATCTAACCCAAGGTACCCACGTCATAAAAAACAATTATTGTTCATCGCTTCTTATTTAAAACATACTTCCTTTTTTCTAATATTTAAAAAGTACCCAGTATTTTTCCAAATAAATGCAATTAAAACATAATGTTATAAGCTAAATTACTTATTTAAATTTATAATAGTGTGTAACTCATAACAATGACCGTGTTTTAAGAGCAAAATTAAAACATTATGAAATTCATTTGAAATAAACGGTTGGTACATACATTTAGGTAACTACAAAAAAATATTGTCCATCCTCAAGCAAAGGGAATCAAATATGAAGTTAAACTAGCTGTTGCCCGCGACTCCGCCCGGGTGGATTTTCATACAAACTTTTATCCCCTATTTTATCCCCTTGAGGGACCTAGAATTGATCAAAATCCTTTCTTAGCGGGTGCCTACATCATAACATCTACCTGCATGGCAAATTTCAGCCCGATCCGTCCAGTGGTTTGGGCTGTGCGTTGATAGATCACTATGTCAGTCAGTCACCTTTGAATTGAAGTAGGGACTGTAGTCCAAGAAAATAGAGCTTTAAATACGAATTTCAGTTAAAAGCTTGAATTTTTGATACCTACAACGTACTTAGAAAGATCCGTAATAGACTAGTGAAAGTCTTTTTTAAATCTATTCAGTTAACGGACGATAATGATAACTTTAACAAATCATTTCGCGGATAGATTTAAAAAATACTTTCACTAGTCGATTACGGATCCTTCAAAGTACATAGTATCAAAAATTCTTGGACTACTAGAGATACGTGATGAACGCATAGATAATTGAACAAATGAACTTACAAATACATAATTTATGTTTTAAGTGTATCTCATTTAGTCACAATAATTTTAATATTAGGCGATTCTAAGTAGAGTCAATATTCCTTACAAAAATACTATACGTTAAATACTATATTTCGTACGTTAGATTTTGATTTTAATAACGTTTTAAGAAACGGCTTTGGAATTACAATTTTAAAAAAGGATCCTAGCAACTGACAGATCATATCAAATAACAGTAATATAGAATAGAATAGATACTATTCACCTAAACATTCCATTGTAAATCAATCAAAATGCACAAACGTTGCTCATATTTCCCATGCAATCGGAAAGTTCATGTAATTTTGTTTTCCTATTTGTTGAAGTTAAACATTGAATGGATTGTTATCTGTGGTCAGTGCATTAAAGTAAGCAATTTTCTATATCGAGTCGGGGAGGGCCGGCAGGTGCGGCGCGGGGCCCGGACATGTGAGGTAAACTTTGTCCAACTGACAACTGATAGTTCATTATTATATTTTACTTTTACAAATATTGCGCTCATTTTTACCCACATAATATTTTTATGGAAATAGTATCCTACTTATTTACCAATGGTGTAATTTACTTGCATACAAAATTTTTGTCTACATCAATTTGGGCAAAAGAAACGTCCGTACATCTTTAGAAACTTTTGGATTATTAAACTACTAGTGCATTAGATTATTCAACAAAGACTTAAGTGTACCCACGAGTATAGAGAATTGCTCTTATGCAGAATCTTCAATGATGTAATGAGAGAAAGAAAAATACTCCTGCATCTGTTTTCTTTATTGTTTCATCTTTTACTCATGAAGACATTGCTTATACACTCGTATATCAGACATTTACGTAGGTAGGTTTCTGCAATAAAGCTTCGACTCTCAACTCAATGTTTTATTTTTGTTATTTGCCAGATCTTTGAAAATAAATTTCAAAAGGTCATTTTAACTAGTACGTAAATTCTATGTATATAATATATTGATACATTGAGTTTAACTCTAAAATACGAAATCAGATGAACTTGTAAGGTTAATTTCATTTAGAAGTCTAAACGTATTTTTTAATTATATTTCTCAAAATTAAGTCAGTATATTTGTTTACGAGCATGTGGTTTAATGTCGATTACAGAGGAGTTACAGCTCATGGATATCAGGTTCCCTCATAAAACCGTTGTTTGCGGAAGAGTACCCAGTGCCCTTGATATCGTAGTATAGCGGGATATCGTAGGACAGTCGGATCACCCGACAGGCTCGCGAAAGAATGTGATTCACGTCATGAGTGGGTCAGGAACACCGGTGGGTTTAAGTCAGTACCTAGTGGTACCAATTTGAACGAGTCCGACACCGAAACCAACTCCTTCTCCTGCGAGGAGGACTCGGTATCAAGAAATTCCCAATGTAAAAAACAGTCGGATCAAGTCTAATATAATCTTTTCTTCTCCTGGCTTTCGCAGGCATGAGCATGAGAAAATAAACCGTTATTGCTAGCAGGCGATCGCTCGGAGCTCCCCGTACGACACGGGCATAACCGTGTGAGTCGGGCGCAGATCGTATCGCAGGCCCCAGTAATTAGTCGTTTCATTTAAACGTGGCGATAACCGCTGCACGCTTTGTATGCACTTTTATAATTAATTCCTTTGTATCGATTGATTCCTTTTAAATTGCCACTGAATTATCTACAGGCATATTATTTTTATGCTTTTAACGTTGCTTCCATTGTGGATATGTAATTTTGAAATGGTATATGTTTCAATTTCTTATCGATGCCATAAATTGTCGTTTGCTTTGTGATAGAGTTTTGGGTGAATTATTTTAAAGGTATGTCTTTAAAGGCTTTTTTGTACTGGAAATGTTAAAATATATTTTTATATAAATATAAATGAGTATTATATTGAATGTTTTAATAAGTAAGTAAATGTTAAAGCTCGAATTATTTATTAGCTACGTCTGAGATTTGCCTTCTTTTATTTTCAAAAGTATTAATGATGAGTTTTTGTAAATAAGAATTTTACCCGTAAATAAGGAGTGATGTCAATCGCAAAGCTTTAAATATTACTGAAAAATTAAATAAAACAAGTTTTAATTAGTTGCCCTACTAGAAAATATAGTTAGAACAATGGTTCTAACTATATCTAACAATAGTTCTAAATATATCTAGTTAATCATAGTTATTTAAAATGTATTTATTTAAGTAGGTCCATTTGGACCTAATTAAATAAATACATTTTAAGCTGACCTCCGTTATCGATCGCTAATTAGGTTTATTTTTTGCGCCCACGGCATTAATTTTCATATGTTCAATGTTTTGAAACCTGTTTAATTATGCATTTTAAATTGGTTAACAAGTATTTGTCATTTTGTCCTACAAATGCTTCAGTAACGGGCGAAAGATTTTGACAAGCAAATTGGATAATGCGCGGGAAACACTATGGTGCATTGTTGTCTAATGTCATTTAAATGTCATCGCTCTTGTCAAATTTTTATAAACAATTTAAAAATTATGGAAACGGAATAAGCGTTTTGTCTTCATTTTGTAGATGGATTACTTTCATTTTGCAAGCATTTGTATATTGTTATGATACGACGTAATTGCTTTTGTAATTTCATGTTTTTTAATACAATTTATAAATTATTTATCTAACTGATTCGGAAACAGACTGTAACACTCTTTGGTGTGTAATAGTGTCTCAGTAAGCATGTTTGTAATTTTCTTTGTAATGTTTTTTCATTTTTATAATTGTATCAGAGAGTAGATCTATAGGTATATTTATTTGCCAAATATGGTCTGACTGAAAAGTGAAAACTTATTTATATTTGCTTAATCTTTTTATTCAGGCACACTGAACTGTCTTTATACATTTCAACCTAATTCCTTTCCAGTTTCTAGAGCAAAAATTTTTTTCCTTAATATTTTTTTTGATTTCACATCAATACTGGAGGTTTCAAATCAGCCGATGTATAATGTATCTCCATAAACTTTAATCACAGAGTCAATGATTCCTACGTTAATTAACGTTAAAAAACTTGGTAAGTAAGCAACTTTGTAAACATCTATTATGAGTGTACGTGGCAATGAGAGCGCGATATCAGGCGTTTTGTAGCGAGTAATCGTGATGTTATCGTGTCTCCCCTCCGACGGACCGTGGCCACCAGCCGCATAGCCGCATTACCTTCCAATTATGAAGTGCGCGCCAAACTTTAAAATAACATTTAAATCATATTAAAGACCAGTCTACATTATAATTTTTAGTATAGCAACACTAATTGTTGAATTGATTTTGCATTTTTTATCTGTTAATCGAAACTTTTTTATGTTATCTGACTAGCCTTGTCTCGTCTATCACACTGAGTTTTGGCGGGAATCTGGCGGCGTCTATTTGTAATCTCAATTGAATATTCGTTTTTTGGTGTATAAAGTGATTTAATGTTTGATTGTGATCGTAAATCATGCAGTAAATTAGCTAATAAGTGCCCAGGAAATGAAGAATTCATTTGTGAGCGCATAGTAGCGCCGTTTCGATTGCTCCAAGATTCGTCGAGGTTCTTCGTAAAGTTCACTATCACTTTACGAAGGGCAGAAAGAAACGACTGACTCGACTAAAATTTATGAAGTGAAGTGTAAAAATAATAAATAAGATATGACCTAAAGGTCTTTGTTACCAGGTCATTAAATAAAAAAAAAAAACTGTTACACTTCCGTAAATTGCATACTGATTTTTAAATACTGAAATTCTATTATCGTTATTCGAATGAGTCTAACAAATCGGCAACACGTTCCAGTCATAAGTGGTCGAATAGACCCAACTTTGACAGATTACACTCGTGCGTACAATCTAAGGAATGCAATTAATTAAGGAATATGATGAATTAATTAGCTTTACTTATTGAAACCTTCGCCTATCGCGAACATACCACAAGCTTAGCCACAAATAGTCAATTACTATATTTAGGTTGCGAAGACTGTCCATTGAATGTTTTGACAAACATATTCCGCGGGTTACCCCATGGGGATTTTCGCCAATTAATTAATTATACTTGATAAGGATAAGAATATTAAATGCAAAACCAAAACAATATTATTTTATAGTTTGAATCATTAGTAAGAACAATATCGTTGCCCCCCGGTAATGCTAATAACTTAATTAACATTTAAACGGGTTTTTTTGTTGATTCGACATCAAATTTATAACGAATGAGGTTGAATTTTTAAGCAAGATAGATTTTGTCAGTTATTAGTTAAGCGTGTTTCTAAAAGTATCGTTTATAATTGTTATTGTTATGCATGGTTTTTATGTAGATGTAAATTACATTTTACGGGCCTAATTTATAACAAAGAGATAATTAAAATAAGATTATAAGCCGAAGACAGTGAATATTAAACATAATAATTAATGGAGAATATGGATTCATAAGTTGAATCTTAATCAATCTTGCAAATTGCTATACATCGATTATTTTATTTGCGGAGAATTTAAAAAAAATATATATTCATTGGTCACAATATGTGTAATATTGTGTATGAAGTCACTGTCTCTCTTGAGGCGGTATAATCTTGTAAAAAGATTGATCACTGATACTTAATTATAGTATCAAGTATGAATTCATGCATATAACATGAAGGAAAATAGAAACGGCTGAAAATTAATTATGATTCTCATTATACTAGCAACATTGTATCATCTTATTTACAATTGTATTGGTAAATGTCCGTTATTTACTTTAAACTTAAAACTAGTTCTCATATTGTGTTCAAACCTTCCTCTTGAATTACTTTCACCGGGGGTAGGTCTCTTTCGCAGGAGGCCGACTGGGTGGGTACCCCCACAGTGCCAGACATTCTACCGCCTGAACAGTGATGTGCAAATGTCACTGTGCTCCGGTCTGAGAGGCACTGTAGTCAGCGTGATTACTGGGCTGATGTCTCAACCTCTTGTGACTCAAAGTGGGCGGAGTTTGGCTCAGCGCAAAGTTCCGGATAGCACTACCTTGGTTATGGGCTGGCGTTTCTCTTTCCACCAGCTCATCTTACCACTTCGTAGTATAAAAAAAAAACTTTTATCTATTAAAAAAGCCGCATCAAAAATCCGTTGCGTAGTAAAACATCTCAGCCAACATAGGTACAGACAGCGAGTTCGTCCTATACTGAATTGTTTATTTAGCTTACATTTGTCATGAAATTTAATGGCTAGTCGATGTTACTTTTAAAGACAAAAGTCAGTAGTTCATTTATATAAAGACAGGTTTTTGGTTGGTAGGCATTTAACTATGTTAAATTGGTATAAATGTTTAAAACTTAAGCAGATCTTATTTTTACAGCCAGGATTTACTTTTGATATGTCTAAACATAAACCTTACCGCAAACACGCAATTGTGATCGTTATATATATAGAATAATAACACCTAGAATCGCAATATGAGCACGCGAAGTTAAGCCATTTTGTCAAAGTATACAATTTTTCTAGTTACCTACATAGATCGTCGCCGCAGTGCATCGCATTAAAATTTCTTATGTTTTTCATAGATTTTTCACATTTATAGGGTAAATTTCTTATGGCAGCAACATTATCGGTGGGCTTGTGTGCGTGTCATCGAGTGTAAGAACGTTTACACTTACTTATATACACTTACAATACAGTTTCACTTTATGATTATTCAAAGGACTATCAATCTATGCGATATATGTCTATGGATATATACTTTTATAATATCGATTAAACTATAATAGCACTCTTTTTGTAGCATCGCAACGCTGAGTTTACAGTTTTTTTACACACTTTGATTTATAGTATGTTTAGTATTTCGTATATCGCTTTGCTAGTTATAAAAAGTTCAAAAGTGTACAAAATTGGGGTTTCAATTGCCATTGATATGAGTGAATAGCGCAAATGCCGTTGTAAGTGCGTCACTAATTGTCCCGTCCGCAGGATGTGGCCGGTTCCGAGGTTGGTCAGGTGCCCCGTGCCGTTCACCTATGAGCAAATCTATAAACTAATATATAAAGCTGAAGAGTTTGTTTTTTTGTTTGTTTGAACGCGCTAATCTCAGGAACTACTGGTTTGAATTGAAAAATTCTTTTTTTATTGAATAGACAATTTATCGAGGAAGGCTTTAGGCTACATAACATCACGCTGCGACTAATAGGAG
>DWAJ01004865.1:0-12280 GCA_018238005.1 Eurema mandarina | reverse complement strand
TAGTACTTATAGTTTCCGAGTAAATCGGCTGTGACAGACGGACAGACGGACAGACGGACAGACGGACATGACGAAACTATAAGGGTTCCGTTTTTGCCATTTTGGCTACGGAACCCTAAAAAACAGTTGAAACCTTAAAGCCACTTCTTTAAACATCATGCAAAATTTCATACAAATTGGCATTGTAGTCAAATGTTAAGCATTTATAAAAAAATTACCTTGGCTGAAAACAATTAACAAATATTTCATCGGCACCACATTGCTCAGCTATACTGCTAGCTAGCCTTCTGTATTGGTTCTTTTTCTGCTTCTCTTCCGCTAAGTCAAATTTAGTCCCTATCACAAGTATGGGTACCTGAAATTAAATGTTTTTAAACATAATTAAATGTAAGAACATTATAATAAGCAATTCTATATTATTTATACTATCTATACTAATATATAAAGCTGAAGGATTTGTTTGTTTGTTTGAACGCGCTAATCTCAGGAACTACTGGTTCGAATTGAAAAATTCTTTTTTTATTGAATAGACAATTTATCGGGGAAAATTATTCATCTTTGAGGGCTTCCTTTGCGTGCGCTGCGAAAACGGTTCAAGATACCAAAAAATATGAATGAAAGAATTATTCCTCTTTAAATGATCTAAAAAAAGTTCGCGACAGCATATTTTTTATCTTCTAAGATTGACTCACTATAACATAATAATAGAAATAGATCCGACGGGAACGAAGTCGCGAGCAACAGCTAGTTACTAATATAACTAATTATAACCTAAATAATTATAAAGTATAATTATTTTAAGAATAGTCTCATATAGAATATTGAAGAACGAGTTAAAAATCTAAACAAGCTTCAACACAAACAATATAACATTTGTAAATCATGCATAATACTATAGACTGTTCCTTAAGTTAAATTTACCTTATTTATATTAAGTCAATTTCATTTTTAAGGTACTTTTGATAAAGAAAAAAATTTTATTTGGTTAATTTTAGCTTAAGTAGATCTAGAAACTCTAGTGTTACCGAATTTCAAAAATATTGATAATAGATAGATAAGAGATTTTAACTTTCATAAAATCTATTTTAGGAAAAAATTCAAATTTACCTGAGTTGATCCCAAAAATTGTTCTGGATCAACATCTACATGTTGGAATGTTGGATTTGTTGAGTCTTGATAAAGAATTTCAGACAGCCATTTTTGCAAATTAATTTGACTTTTTCTGTTTGTTAAATCATGCACTAATATGATACCTTAAACAAATAGGTTATATTTAATATAAATAAAATATAAATTCACATACAACTCTAACTTATTTTACAGATGTACTAATTACAAACTTATAAACTCACCATGAGTAGGTTGGTAGAAAACATTCCTAGTGTTCCTATGATTATTTGAACCCCCAACATCCCAAAGTTCAACAAAAAATGTATTTTGTGCTTGCGTTCCCTCTTTATATCTGTGTAATTTAACTTCTACGGAGCAACCTACTGTCCATCCCGGCGAAAGGAGAGGCTTGTTGTGTGCAATCAAATATGTCAAGGAAGTTTTCCCAACACCTGTAATTTTAAAATAACGATATAAAAAGACAAACAATTATTTTACTTTCATAGTATTTAACATTAATATTTACAGTAAAATAGTAAATATAGAAACTGACTACAAAATAATATTGCAATAATTTGACATTTAAAATTTCGCGCCAAAAAGGTTTCTTAGGTTGCCTATCCATGGCTAATGTGTCATGGTGGCCGCAATCATGTAGGTAAACGTTAGCTGTTGGATATTTTTTATCAGTAAAAAGTTTATTTTTAATATACAAATGTGAAAAGTGATACGTTATTATACATGAATAGTGATTTACCAGAATCGCCGAGGACGACCACCTTTACTTTCTCTATTGCAGCCATTCACAGGTTTTTATCACTATCACTATTTGTTTGTCCGAAATATTTTGACGTTTTCCTGACACTTTCTACAATGACATTCAAAAAGCCAAGTTTACCAACATACAGCATTAATAAAGTGATGGTCTCTTCAGTCTCGATAAATCGAAATTGCTACGGCTATCGATTTTTAATAAATCCTAAAAGTTTTGTATTAAACAGTAACAGTATTAAAATGTTAGCCAAATTTTAATATGTTAATATATATAATCTAACACTTTAAGCGTTAGAACAAAATATAAATTATAATATTAGACTGAGATGTGCTATTTTTTTTTTCAAAATATCAGTGCGTTCTTATACGAGCGTTTATCTTACTTTTTTCTTCTATCTTTTATAATATAATTACTTACAAAATATAAGTAAAGTAAAAAGTTTATAATTTGCCAAGTTCGACTATGGACACTATCGATTTACGAGCATATGTTTGGTAACGATACCGATTTTTGTATATTACTTTGTTGGTTTCAATTTCCAATTTCCATGTCCAACTAGAGACTTGCTTGAGTCACAGTCCACAGAAGAAAGTTATGTATAAAATCAATATTTTAAATAATGTGTCCGCCATTGTGTATCTAAATTAAATGACTCGAACATTCAAATTTAATATTTAAAAACTTAAAATGATCCGGTTGATTTATACATGCATCAAATGACAAATTATTTTTAAAATAAATATGTATTTAAAGTTGTTAATTGTGCTTGTTTCGGTGCAGTCAGTGTACCTCTATTGTGGACCATACAATGGACAAATCTGTAAGCATTATTCCACTGGATATGTCTGGTACAATCATACAGGCGGTCTTGAGAATGAAAGGATTACAACAGGACTATGGAAAGAGATGATTTCCACTTTAAAAGAACCCTGTAGAAGTAATGCAGAGAAACTTCTATGCGCTTATGCATTTCCGAAATGTATCAATAAAGATGGTGTGGGATATTATGCTTTGCCTTTATGTTATGAAGAATGTATGGCTGTGAAGATGCAGTTTTGTTACAATGACTGGATCGTTATAGAAGAACAGAAACGAAGAGGTGTGTTTTTTGAATCTCGAGGCCATTTCCGATTCCCCGAATGTGAAGAGCTACCGAAATATTCAGGCAAAGGTTCCCAGATAACCTGCCATAACACAGGAATAATTGATATGGACTATAGTCTAGTAACTAAAAATTGCTATCATGGTAATGGTCGTTTTTACCAAGGCACTGTCAATGTTACTGAAACAGGACTATCATGTCAAACATGGGAATCACAATACCCACATCAGCATACAAGGCCGCCTTTGATATTTCCCGAAGTCCAGAATGCTACAAACTATTGTAGAAATGCAGGAGGTGAAGAACGTAAGCCATGGTGCTATACTATGGACCCTAATGTTAGGTGGGAGTACTGTGATATTCCAATTTGTGCCAATTCAACTGATCAGATTGACAATATTAATGGACCAATTATTATGGAAAATTATTTTACACCTACATTTGTACTGCTGCTTTCAATAGGTGGTCTAGGATGCATTTTGGGCATAGCCTCAATTGCTCTTCTTTGTCATTACTTTTTGAAAAACCACTATTCAAAATGTAACATTTCTAACAGAAGAAACAACCAAAATATGGATATTGACTTGGATAAATTACCCAGCAATTTAGCTTACCACACAACTGGGGCTCAATTAAACCCAAAGTTAGAGAAATTAGAATTTCCCAGGAACAATATTATTTACATTCGTGATCTTGGCCAAGGTGCATTTGGTAGAGTGTTTCAAGCAAAAGCTCCAGGCCTAGTACCAGAAGAAGAGTTTACTTTAGTTGCTGTAAAAATGCTAAAAGATGAAGCTTCTCATGATCTTCAACTCGACTTTGAAAGAGAAGCTTGTTTGCTTGCTGACTTTGATCATCCAAATATTGTAAAGTTACTTGGTGTTTGTGCAGTGGGAAGACCAATGTGTTTATTGTTTGAATATATGGGAAAAGGTGATTTAAATGAATACTTAAGAGCATGCAGTACAGCAACAAACTATCCTCCAGCTGTTGAAAATAGGGAAGACCTTAGACTTCTTGTGGCACCCCTCAATCATTTAGATTTACTCCATATTTCTAGACAGATTGCATCTGGTATGGTTTATCTATCAGACAGAAAATTTGTGCATCGTGACTTAGCTACAAGAAATTGCCTTATTAATGATGATATGGTTGTCAAAATAGCTGATTTTGGACTATCCCACAAAATATATCTACAAGATTATTACAAAGGAGATGAACATGATGCTATTCCTGTTAGATGGATGCCACTAGAAAGTATTTTATATAATAAATATACACTTGAATCTGATGTATGGGCATATGGTGTATGTTTGTGGGAAATTTTTTCATTTGCTCTACAACCATACTTTGGTATGACACATGAAGAAGTAGTTAGATTTTTAAAGGATGGAAATGTTCTTGCTTGCCCCGATAACACACCCAGGTGTGTTTATGATTTAATGAAAATGTGCTGGAATAACAGCCCTAGTGATCGTCCTAATTTTAGAATAATTCACCAAACATTGGACAATATACAAATGATATTAGAACGAACTCATTCAGAATAATTTTGTTGTCTCTTAAACAACTTTGTCAAACATAATTTTGTAATATTATGTTTTATATGTAGTTATTCATTTTTAAAACATTACCCTTGTATATAATTGATGTTACTAATTAGCAATCTTTGTGTGCTATTTACTGTGTATTTGTTTTCAATATTAAGTATTTTTTACAGTATGATATCAAAAGAATGGATATTGTAAAAAAATATTTATATTTTGGTAATGTAAAATACATTGTGATGTATGTTTTGTTCCTCAAATCTGTTTATACAAATTTTATAGTTTGGTTAATAGGTTCACAAAATGGGGAGATGTATGTGATAACATTATTGTGAAAACAATGATAACTTCTATATTTTATCCAAGAACTAAATTTTTTGCCTATTTTTGAACTTATTGACTGTACTATTATACTTACTTAATTATAAAAGACTGATTTTATTTAAATTTATAATTTAATTTGATGTTTGTTGTATTGTATTCAATTTTGTTTGCCAATTAAGTGGCAACAATTCTGTTTAATTAATAAGATTCTCCCTATGAAAAGTTTAGCATATTCACAGACTGCTTGAATGCCAAAATGTGGATTTGGAAAAAAGTTTTGTATGATAAATAAAATAAGTAGAAATCAAAGTACTTAATAGAATCTTCTATTTTTATAGTATTAAAAAAGCATCAAAAATAAATACTTAAATAAGTTACTTTGCACAAATTACTAAGTTAATCAGCAAAATGATTTGAAGTTTAAAATATGTGCACTTATTAGAATGTTTGTCTTGCCTTTAGCGATGGTACAATAGTTTATGGACCATTAGTACCCAGTGAGATACGTCTTAAGAGAAAATGCCTGTTTTCGACTTTATTTTTCTATATAATTGATATCGTGTAAGTTCTAAGGATGACGATAACAACTCAACAACTTAAGAGTAAAAAATTACGTATTATTTCTATTATAGCCAAACTAGCTAATATTCGTTGAGTTTAGATACTGCCCAAACTAACTTAAAACAAATACCTTATATGTCTATAGTATGCCAAAAATTATGCATTTCAAAGCTCCCAATTCCTTTGTATGAAAAAATTAAATGCAACGAAATGTTTGTATATAATAATTATAATTCTTTTTGAATTCAAACGAGGGTTTTGTAAATACTTTTTAGTATAACAACCTACACTGCCATTGTATTTACTTTATTCTTATTATGTATGTTAAACGTAAGCATTATTAATATATTTTGTACTTAACATCATACTTGTAACTAGATAACTATTAAAATGTTACTTAAGCTATAGCCATTTTGCTATGTTAATATACATATGCAATGTTCAAGTTCAAAAATAAATTCATGCCAAGTTTTCTAACAATATTTGATTTTAGTTTCTTAAGGATTATAAACGTACAGTTTTAAATTATTTTTCTTACGATCTATGTTAAATAATGTTAAGAATAAATGATACAATTTTGCAGTTAGCGTTTGATTTTCATGTTCATCTTAACCATAATTTTGTGGTTTTCTCATGAACTTATGAGACTTATGCTGAGACGGATGCTTTTCTAAACAGTGGATCAAATTAAAATAGAAACAGACTCTAAATCGCTTTACCATTACGAAAGTCTTCAAGTAATAAACATAAAAAATCGAATTTAGAACCTCTTGTGAAGTCTGTTGAAAAGTGTATATATGTCGTGTGTATATATGTAGTGATCGTTGAACCGCCGCTTTGCAAAACGGCCCTGTTTTGTAAAACGGCTAGCCGTAATGTAACACAGCGGATTATACAATCCGCCTGCGACATGTATATTGTAAAAGATAGCCTATTTATTTTACAATATCTGTGTATTTGACTAAGTGTCATGTAAATTAGTTCAATTCTTCATAGTATTATGTGTAAATAGCAATCTTATTTCATGGTACTAAAATTCATTATAAAATAAAACAGATGTTGAAAAAGATTGATGTTCTGGTTGCCTGGCAGAAATCACTGACTAGTGATAAGGCCGCCATTTACATATACCTGTGTACTTCTTGATATTTGTTATTTTATGTAATTTGTGATTTTGGTATATGTAATAAAGTATAAATAAATAAATATTTGTAGCAGGCGCCAGAAGAAAAAGAAGGTGGCAGCGTGGTGGCCACCGAGGGAGGTCAGGCCGACACCGACGACGAGTACATTCACGATGAGGATGTTTATACTAGTGATAAGTGAGTCTGCACTGTACAGTCAATAACAAAAGTATATGAACACAATTTATTTATTATAAGTCATATTAACAGTAAATCAACTTTGTCCTGCTTTTATATTTTTATATTTTGATATTAACAGTTCAGAAAGAGAATACGAAGGTTCCGAAGGTGAGAATCTAGATGAAATAGATGAACAAGAAGAGATAATAGAAGACGAAGAGACAGAAGAAAGACTAGAAGAAGAACAAGAGCAGGAGGAAGTGGACATGATGGAAAGTCATCAGAGGAACCATATAGGTAAAGCTTATACCTAATTCTTAATACGTTTATGAGTTTAAAAGATTATTTGACTTTAATAGAATAACGGAATTCATCTTTGTAAGTAAAAGACAATCTTCTTGCGGAAACAGTTATTATCATTTTTAAAACAACTTATTTTGAATACGACGTATAATTGATTCCTTTTATTTTTAAAAGGTTAGAATCTTGCTTTTGATTAAGAGAGAAAATTTTATCCCAATCGCAACGTTTTCTGCATTCCTGGTTTATTTAAATTTATAATGATGTTTAAGTTTAAGTTTTAATCTGATGTTTTAGTTTTAATGATAAGATTTGACTTTATTGATAAGACGATACGGAAAGCATTAGTAAAGCTAACCACAGATAAATAGTGAACACAGAGTTTGAAGACGAACCTCGTTTGAAACGCAAACCGACTACCTCCTCGGCGCGGCCGCGGAGGCTCTCCGAGGTCGATATCCAGAACTCTGCAAAACCAATCCCAGACGCTTCCTCATTCTTCATATTTTCCAAAACCAACAGGTTAGGGACCCCGAAGAAACTCCGCTTCACTTTATTTAGTTGTTACTATCTCTTTCGCATTATTTTCAATTCCAGCTTCTATTAACCGGCACTTGATTTCACTATCGTTTATCTATCTTTTTTGGTTTGCAGAGCAAATACACTTGCCTTTTTTACGTTATTTTCAGCTATTACTCACGTTTTATACACGACACACGTAGCTGAAGGTCTGGTTGAGTTTACGTCTAATTTTACACATTTCACTTAGCTCGAAGTCCCGATAGGCATGACATTTATATAGTGTATCTTTAGTGGTCTATTGAATTGTTTTTTGGAAGACGGTGAGGAAGAGGAGGGCAAGCTGGTGACAGCGCGCCCGAGGCGCATGTCGGAACTGAATATGCCGAATCAGACGCCGCCGATCCCCAACGCTAGTAGCTTCTTCGTATTCTCACCAACTAACAGGTGATCGGTGGTAGCCCAGTGTCTCATTGTCCTCGTACCAATTGGCGTTGCTATCGTGATGTACGTCCGTATCTAATGCACGATATCCCTTCACGATCCCAGAATCAAAATTATCACAATGAGATTACAGGGTTCTAGTTCAGGTGTTCTAGATCAGTTTAGTTCCATAGGAAGTTAGCATGATTTATGATTAGAAAAATAGATTCGATAAATAGATCGTATAGCACTTTACACTTATGTATGCATACGTTTTATTTTGCATGTTTTTCCACTATTGTTTTTAAATTGTCTCGCATGATCTGCTTTATATTATATATAATGTGTTTTAATGTATTTGATCCTATTCTTGATGTGATTTTTGATTAAACTATTCTATGTTAAATGTTGTTGATTGATTGATTCATTGGTTTTCTGAAACTGACGTTTGTGCCTGGTGTTAGGTTTCGAGTGCTGTGCTACAAACTGTCAGCTTCCTCCACTTTCGGGAACATCATCCTGGTCTGCATCATGTTCTCTTCGGCCATGTTGGCTGCTGAAGATCCTCTAGATGCAGCTCAAAAGGGATTCCGGAATTATGTAAGGCAAATGATGTTTGTAAGTTATCTAGATTTTGCTTTCAACATTACACTGCTTAATAAATTAGTGTTATTTTGTATATGTGCAATTATAAAACATTTTTATCAACGCTATTATTAAAAATAACTACAATAAATATGTCTTCAATCATAAAGTTCAAGCGTTGTAAGTTAAACCACTTAAAGCCGCATAATTTCTAATGTCTACCCAATTCTGTCAGCTCCTCAGCCAATTCGACATCTTCTTCACGGGTATTTTCACGCTGGAGCTGTTCCTGAAGCTGGTGACGTACGGGCTGGTGCTGCATCCGGGTGCCTTCCTGCGATCTGCCTTCAACGTGCTTGACATGCTAGTTGTTTGCGTCTCGCTCATCTCTATGAGCTTTAAGTACGTAGCTTACTTATTTAAAATAACTTATTTATCATAAATCATCATATTACATGTATTACATATGATATATGACATATGACATATTTCAATATTACATATTACATATTAAACTTTGCCTGTAAACAAGGCATTGGCATTTCCAAAACATTTCACTTGTAATTAATAGCTTATTTATAAAAAACCCGATTTTCTGTGGGATGGGGGCTGGTACCACCACGGACGAGTTGAGCCCAATTCACTCAAACGGTTTATTAAAAAATTTTAAAATGGTTTATCATTATTTTATCTCCTTGAACAGGTCTGGTAGTATATCTGTGGTGAAGATTTTACGAGTGTTCAGGGTGTTAAGGCCGCTTAGGGCTATCAACAGGGCCAAAGGTCTCAAGGTCAGTATTATACACATTCCAATCAATGAGGATCACTTAAATTTAACTGTAAATTCTTAAGAGCATAGACTTCTGATATCTATTTAAATTCAAACCAGGTTCTATATATCTTTAGCTGATAATTTTGAAGAAGAAAACTTTACTAAGTCTAATATTTTTGCGAGCAAAACTATAACTTATTCCTGTACTGACGAATTTTACCTGGTTGTAGCACGTTGTGCAATGCGTGATCGTTGCTATCAAAACGATCGGCAACATATTGTTGGTTACGTCTTTGCTACAATTCATGTTCGCGGTCATGGGAGTTCAGATGTTCAAGGTAGGGGGCCTTAAGGACACAAGAGTTATCCTTCCCACGTGTGTCAGTTACAAAAGCAAATATTCCTTCGTCTCTACTTACACTTTGTGCCTACACCTTTGGGTATCTGTGTGCTTTTCTGTTCTTGTCTTTTTCTTTTCCATCTCTTTCTCTCCTGCATGCTGCTAACACTTCTATTTTTCACCACTATTCCTCTCTTTCTCTATTGGTTTCGACTCTCCTCTTATTTTAACTACTTCTATTAACTTCTCGTAGTCTTATTAACGATGTAGATGTTTGATATAGGTAATAGCAGTCGTCTTAACAAGCCGTTGTAGCCCAAAGGTGTAACGGACGATCCAAGTCAATTAGATCGCTAACTCCAATATCATATTACATAACCATCCCCCTACCTTGATGATGTAGACCAGGTCTAACAAATTGTAATACCTATGTAGATAATTTACGACCTACCCTCACATGGACCTTATGTAATGTGACCTATAATTTGTTTTTTAATATCATGTAACCTGCCAGTACTTACAATGATTCTTGACTCAGTATTAAAGGAGGATATAGTCAAACTCCACCTAAAATTATCATTGTAAATCATTGGACTTTAAAAGAGGTAAAGCGACGTTGCCAGACTTATCTTGACATGTTTGGCAACGTCGCCTATTTGAATCTGGGAGACATGATAAATAGATTAATTATAGTTCACACGCCCATGAAGTAACAAAACATTGTATCCAGTATTAAAATGTGGTTGCTTTTGCCCCTATGTCCCGACGCTGCGTGACCCGGACCACTGGTAACGTACATATACCTGCAACTGCATGACCCCTGTAGTACGTGGTGAAATGTGTGATAGTAGCTATTAAGACTATAGGGAATATAATGCTAGTTACATATTTATTGCAATTTATGTTCGCGGTCGTTGGTGTACAGTTGTTTAAGGTGAGTACTTGATATGTGCTTTCAGCTTTAGTGTTCTGTATCTTTGTATACATAAAATGAACGGTTAGTTATCGTTAAAACGGCTGTACCAATTTTAATTATTTATGCTTTGGTTCGTTAATATATTTATAATTATAAACTCCTTTGCTCATCCAATAAAAACTTTATATTTGTGTTAAATAATTAAGATAAAAAACTGGTATAAAGGCATTCGACCATAAATTAAATTCAACGTGAATTTAATTTAACGTCTCAAATCGACCAACTTTAACAATTTGTCATTTGAAATGATCTGTCAAAATATTATAACGATTATCGATTTAAGACGAACTCCAATTTAAGTGAAGTTAAGGTACAAGTTATAGAAATTATGTTAATCTTCGCACGAAAGACTTAATAACCAAATTATGACTTAACTGAAATGAATAACGAAATATAAACGCTTTGTTATGACTAAAAATAAATATCTTTATAAAATATTGAACGTTTAGTGTTGGGTCGATTTTTTTGCAAACTGAACACAGCTAAGCATGCGTAACATAGTAACATGTATATTTGTTAAAAACAAAGTTTTGTTGCAGGGTAAATTTTTTAAATGTAATGATATTTCCAAAATGACAAAAGCGGAATGCCAGTGAGTATTTATTTTTATAATTTTTTTTTTATTGTTTCGCAGTGTTTTTGAATAGATTTTTTCTTTCAGGGGAACGTATTTAGTGTTTGAAAATCGGAATTACGTAGTTAGGGATAGAGAATGGAAGAGAAATGATTTTCATTTCGATAATGTTATGAAAGGGATGCTCACTCTCTTCACTGTGTCTACTTTTGAAGGCTGGCCAGGGTAAGTAATTTTATTTTTTTTTTAATTTTTTTTTAGGGCTTTTAGCTCTGAAGCCATTTCAGCCCCATCATCAAAAAAATTACAATCATTACAAATTATTTATATATATCGATTAAAAATCTAAATCTAAATAAAGCCTCTTTGTCGCTCGTTCCGTGCTCTCGCTTGCACTTCAAGAAGAGAGTGAGAATTAGAGTGGAACGCGTCAGAGCGATATAACGCCGCATGAGCCACGTTTTTCGTGTGTGCAGTTACACAATTTGTATAAGACGTTATCACGTCAAAAATACATGTATTGTACTATTATTACAAACATTAAATATTGTGAAGGTTTAAGTTTGTTTGTTGGTCTTTTACGCAAAAACCACCAAATTGATTAAACTAAAATTTAACATACAATTAGATTACAGCTTGGATTAACATATAGGAAACTTTATATCCCAGCTTTGTTTCGGTTATGTTTTTAAAGTGTAAGCTTTAAAGTTTATCTACCTATTTCCACTTTTGGAACTAGATGGCGCTGTTCTGGAATCGTCAGAGAATAAAAAAAAATTTAAAGTGCATGCTTGGAACTAGATGGCGCTGTTCTGTAATCGTCAGATAATTATATTGCTTTATTTCAGGTTACTATATGTATCAATAGATTCAAACGCCGAGGACCGAGGTCCAATAACTAATTTCCGTCCAATCGTCGCTGCGTACTACATTATTTACATTATTATTATTGCCTTCTTCATGGTAAGTAACATTTATTTTATTTATTTTATTTATTTATTGAGCGAGATTACTGTGCTAATGAGTCTTATCAGCTAATTACTCAAAGTGGGGAGCGTCGATGTAGTG
>DWAJ01004864.1:0-12281 GCA_018238005.1 Eurema mandarina | reverse complement strand
GCGAGTGCGGCGAGGGGCTGCTGCCCGCGCCGCCCGACGCGCGCCCCACCTGCCTCGATATCGACGAGTGCACCGATGTAAGTATTGCTCGGTATAGACGAGTGCACTGATTTGAGTATTTCTGGATATAGACGAGTGCATTGATGAAAGTATTGCTCGGTATAGACGAGTGCACTGATGTAAGATACCTCGTTAATATTTAATGTAGATAGACATGAGACAAACTAGTTAAACTAGTTTATAAGACAATAGCTAAGCACACTCTCAGTAGTCCAATAAGACATACAGGGCTTAGCTAGCAAATTTTTAGTGCACTGATGTGAGTATTGTTCAGTGCGGTGCTACCCCAAATCTATCCTATTTTCCAGGCTATTACGAAAGATACTGGTCTTATAATAAATAGACCGTTTTCAATGTGCCTATAAATCCTACAATCTGTGTTAAAATTTATATGAAAGTTTGCCTGAAGGAATCACTTTTAGTGATAAAGCCGCCTGTTTGATTTCTTCTATTTTTTATATTTAGTCTCTAATAAGAATTGTAAATGTAATAAAATGTGTTTATTGATAATATTATCATAGCCATGATAGTTTATATCTATTAAAGTGTCAATTGTTAAAGTTCGAATAAATCTTAATTAATAAATAACAAATGATTTGGATTTCTGCTTAAACTTCACACTTAAAGTCGCACACTTCACTCGTCATAAGAGAATTGTAAATGTAATTAGTGCTTAACTCCCCCCTCCTCCCCCCACAGATAGCGGATCTCTGCGGCGCGGGCGAGTGCCGCAACACGATCGGCAGCTTCGTGTGCCGCTGCCCGGACGGGTACAGCGTGAAGCCGGAGCAGGGCCCGGCCTGCACGGACGACGACGAGTGCGAGCTCGGCACCTGCGACTGTCACCCGGCCGCTGATTGCATCAACCTACCCGTGAGTCACTTTTTCTAATTCTTCATTTATTGTTTGCAACAAAATCGAACAAGAGATCCTTTAAAGTCACTCATAGACTTTGAATCTTAATAATATCAATGTATTCTGATATTCATCAAGCTCTTACTATACATTTTTATAAAGAATTTAAAAATATTGATCTTCTCATATCCAGTAGAATTTCTTCTTTCCTTATAGCTTGTTTTTGTAGGATGGATAGTGAAATAATTGGGTCTTAGTTGATCTGTAACCAAATAAAATGTATTTCTTTATCAATATTTTCGATAAGTAAATTACACACTCTCTTCCATCTATTAAAACGTTACCATAAAAATTTAAATATATTGTTTTACCGACGCATCACTCCACATCTTTACCGACGGTTCCAAATATATATCCCAATAAAAGCATTGTTACTAATTATTTCCTCAGGGATCGTTCCAATGTCGCTGCCGCGACGGCTGGCGCGGCGACGGCTCCGAATGCGAGGACGTCGACGAGTGCCTCACCAACAATGGCGGCTGCCACCCGCGCGCCACCTGCCGCAATACCGACGGGTCCTTTATGTGTCTCTGCGACACTGGATACAAGGGTGACGGGTGAGTGCACTTGACAAAAAGTTGAAAAGTTGAGTATTTACGCTTGAGACTTGAGTCTTGACACTTAGGTCTAGAATATTGGCACTTGAAACTTGAGTCGTGACACTTGAAACTTGACCTTGATAACTGTAATGACATTTATTTTAATGTTAGATACATTGCAATCATATTATCACTCATATGTTGCCTTTACTTAGTAAGACTTTTCTGTTTGAAGGATAATTTCAAGTGCTTGCATTATTAAGAAAATCAAAGTCAAATTAAATCTGTGTTACTAGAAGTCGTGATAGGTGTAGCTAAACTTTTAGATTATTTTAGCGTTAAAAACAATCATGTATAAATAGGGATAATTCATATAGATGAACACTAATAAAACTACTGGATCAAAATCAATTAAATACATACATTATCAAGTAGTATGTCATAATATGTGTACAGATACTCGTGCGTGGACATAGACGAGTGCGCGAACGACCCGACGCTGTGCGAAAACGGGCACTGCACCAACACGCCCGGCGCCTACGAGTGCGACTGCGACGTTGGCTTCACGCGCTCGCAGGACGGCAAGCAGTGTCTCGGTGAGTATGATATCTGGTATTCGGTATCCGGTATCCTGTATCCGGTATCCGGTACGACATGAATAATTTTTTCTCAGATTATCAATTGTTTCTTTATAAACAACTTATAGAGTGGATATTAAATATTATATCTGTAAGCTACTCAAGTATCATTACTTAATGAAACGAAAAACATATAATAAAAACTAAATTTTACACGTATAAATTTGTCAGACATGGACGAGTGCGCGACGTTCGACAACGTGTGCGTGTTCGGGCGCTGCGTGAACACGTACGGCATGTTCAAGTGCATCTGCGACAAGGGATACCAGTCGGATAGTATTGATGATTGTGAGTATTTTTTTTCCACTAATTAAGAAAATCACCCTTAGATCTTAATTTTTATTAAGTTTGAAACGTATAAAATGGCTTGGAAACTTTTTAAATAATTACTATGGAGAATGAGGAGACTTTGGGGATTTTATTTTGCTATTAAAGTGTAAATATATTTGCACTTAAAATGCTAATATTTTGACTTTCAAAAATATTTAACTACCTAACTGTGTGTGATAATATTATTTTGCCGCCATTTTGTTGACTTTGACTTTAACTTCGACTTTGACTCGCAGTGATGCCGGGCTTCAACTGCACGGACGTGGACGAGTGCAAGTCGCCGCAGTCGTGCCAGTACGGCGAGTGCGTCAACACGCAGGGCTCGTACGTGTGCCGCTGCCCGCCCAACTACGACCTCGTGTCCGATGGGACGGCTTGCTATGGTATGACACTTTCTTATTTTTTTTTTCAGGTTGGCAACGACGTTTATGGACACAATCTATGTCATAGTATGATTGATTAAAATTTTTTTTAAGAATATGTTGTGATCTTGATTATAGAAAGTAAATAAAAATATTTGTACTATACAATTAAAAATATGATTTTAGTTTTTATAGTAATAAGCTTAGTAGGTACTATTTAATTTCACATTACTTAAAAATCTTACAATATAAATATTTTTTTTTCATTATCAAAAAATAACATTTTTTTGTATTAATTTTGCAGATGCCCGCAAAGCCCGCTGCTACAGTAAAGTAGATCTTCGGTCAGGCACGGAGCAGTGTCACGATGGAGACGAGCTCTCTGAAGATGGCACCATGGCGGCTTGCTGCTGTTCTGTTGGTAAGTCACGTTTGTAGAACATTTTGAAGGTAAGGTTTTGCAGGTAGATCTGAGTGGTTCGGCTTGCGCTGGGTGGCACTTTTCTGTTGATGGAGTTGTTAAAAAACAACAAGACAAGCGTTGGAGAACGCGACTTGTGTGTGTGGTCTTTGACGAAGGATACGTGATATAAAAAATATTAATAAAAAGAAAATAGGCTCTCTATATTTTTTTTATATAAAATAAAATGGAAATGTTTTCAGGTGCTGCATGGGGTAACTACTGTGATCTCTGCCCGGAACCTGGCTCGGAAGCGTATCGCCAACTGTGCCCTGGTGGCCCTGGATATCAACCCGTTTTGGAACCTGTTAGTATGCTATTATTTTAAAAGTTACTATTTTTTAAATAGGACTTTGTATTTTACGATAGTTGTTTTAAAATACTGGTGTATAGCCTAGTGTAGGCACCAGTCTACTACAATACAAATTTTATTGTAAATGTATTGTGAATTATTATTATTATTTAATCTTAAAAGCGATTTCGATTCATTATAATTATTATAAAAAAGCAAGTATAATTTATTTTTCTTTTGAACGTCAACATCAAGCGTCAAATGGGGATAAATGTCGAAACCAGTGTCTAGTTGTCTCGTATGAGTAATAGTGTGTACGTGTGTGTGGCAGCCGTCGTACGTGGTGACGCTGGCCGACATCGACGAGTGCGCGGCGCACCCGGCGCTGTGCGCGCACGGCACGTGCACCAACACGTTCGGCTCGTACGTGTGCGCGTGCGGCGCGGGCTGGCGCCTGGCCGCCGCGCGCTGCGAGGACGAGGACGAGTGCGCAGTGCCCGACGTGTGCGGCCCGGGCGTATGCCGCAACCTGCCCGGCTCCTACGTGTGCCTGTGCCCCGAGGGATACGTCGCCATGCCCAGTGGAAGTTAGTTAGAGCTTCTACATACACACACACATATAGAAACGTAAAGTTTCTTAACAATTACTTGTAAGTCAGTAAATTGTAAACCTTGTGGAACAGTCTATTTGTTTTGGTGTTTCCAGAACTGGATAGCGTGGAAAGTTAAAAAAGAGAGTCTTTTGCGAGTGCTTATTGAGGGAAGCGTCTTATCATTAGTTTAATTAAACTTAAAAATTAAACCGATAACAATTTAAATACATATAATGTTCTCAGGAAATTTATTACAATGTTAATATTTAAAATTCTTAAATTGGAGAGAACCTATCAATAAAATTATGAACCTTCACAGAGGAATGCGTGGACGTCCGCCAACGGCAGTGCTACATGGACTGGGACCCAGAGAGTGGCAGCTGTTCAGCCGCAGTGGGGGTTCCTCAAACCAAGTACCTGTGCTGCTGCTCCGTGGGCCGAGCGTGGGGAGCGCCCTGCGAGGCTTGCCCTGATAGGGGTTCAGCGGAACACACCGCCTTATGTGGAGAGAAACCAGGAGAGTACATCAACCCGATGACCAATGAGACGAAGCCGATCAACGAGTGCGACATCATGCCGCAGCTGTGCAAGCCCGGCACGTGCCACGACACGCCCACCGGCTTCCAGTGCGGCTGCGACCACGGGTGAGCTATTCAGCTATTAACTCGTATAATTGGGGGTCTTAATATGGGATAAAATGTTGTGTATAAAAAAATATGAATGATAAGCTAATCTGCATGAGTCAGGAAAGCTTAGTTGAAGCACGTCTCACAAACCTTTCAACCGATTTCAAAAAGGAGGTGTTTAATTCTGATTTAGTGTTAACACCAAGTTAAAGGTTTTCAAGTTGTATGATGCTTTTCACGTATTGATTTATTTTAATCATTAATTGTTATTTTTAAGATAATGCTTTCCACGTTTTAGATCAAACTATGCAACCTATGACCAAATAAATAATAAATTTGTCTTAAGTTTTCCATAGATATATTGTGTATGATACAATAACGTGTGTGTGTGTGTGTGCAGGTACGAGCACGACAACACGTCGCACGTGTGCCGCGACGTGGACGAGTGCGCGCTGCGCCGCTCGCCGTGCCGCGGGCTCGCGCAGTGCGTCAACCTGCCCGGCGCCTACGAGTGCAGGGTGAGTGCCACATGCCTCCTACACGCCTACGTGCCTACACGCCTACACGCCTACACGCCTACACGCCTACACGACTGCATGCCAAGAGTCTATTTGACAAGACGACTAAGAGTCTACTTGCCTACTTGCCTACTTGCCTACATTCCTACTTGCCTACTTATTAGAAGGACAAAAATTACCCGTTCATCCAGGGTCTTATTTAAAGTCAAATCTATTTATTCATTAGCTTTTGCGTGAATTAGAACTAACATAGTAATATCGTCATAAACTTAATATTATTTAATTTCTTATAAAAATATACTATATGTAGCAAAGTATATATTGTGCAAATATTACTTTTTATTAAAAAAGAAAAAGAGAGAGCTAAGACACTTTGGCCCTAAGTTCATTTGGTCAACTAGTTTGCAGTCATTAGATTTTTACTAAATGGATGAAATTGACATTGCAGTGCCCGCCTGGCTACCGGCTGACGAGCTCGCTGGACGAGTGCGAGGACGTCGACGAGTGCGACGACGCGCGCCTGTGCGAGCACGGCGAGTGTCGCAACACCGTCGGCTCCTATCGGTGAGTGGAGCGAGATAGAGATAGATGCCGAGAGAAAGAGAGAGATAGCACTTACTTCACGACAATTTGTTCAATAAAGCGCCATCTACTAGTAAACACTAAGCACACAAACAAAGGATACTCAAGAACTTACTTTTGAATTAATAATATTAGAAGTTCAAGTAAAGAAAAATATATATAAGCAAAGCACAAACGAAGAAGATGACACCAAAGAAGTTATTTTTAAATCGATAATATAGAAGTACAAGTAGGGAAAAATATATACATAATATAATTTTTTCTCTATGGTCGCTTGTAAGATATCATTTTTACGTGATTAGGCCGCCAGTAACCACTAACCACTGTTTTTTTGGAATAAGATAAATGTTAATAACTAAACATAAATATATAAATAAATTTACATATAACATGTTACGTTTACACAATATCATTTGTATTTGAATTATATTTCTATTTAATGATTATCAGTATCGTGAACTTATCAATGACGAAGCGACCTATTTCATTGAACCACAATGACCCAGGATAGCGTCTTGTATGTTTGTGTATACAGGTGTATAGTTTCCTATAGTAATGTTTAGTTCACAAATTGTTCTCTTATGGTTGTAAAAGTGCAGGACCGATGGCAATTCGTAGACTTGTGATTCTTTTATTATTCATATGGGAAAGGTCATTATTTTTTAGCGAGTGAAGTTAGAAGTGCTGTTTTAATGGTCGTCAAACCTATTTACTCACTATGAGCTTTGGCTCAATTTAATTACAAAGTAAATGAAGTGCAATTGGCTATAATACAATTTGGGACTTTTTACACATAATAATGTATAGAGTAATTACAATCCCTTTTAGTAATTACTTGCATTTCATATGTGTAGAAAGAGGGAAAGTATGTGCATAACATTCCCATCATTGTCAATAATTGCACTAAAGAGACTTTTACTCTTATATATGGGTGTAGATGTAAATAAAAATGTCACCAGGATGAGATTTTTTTAATGTGACGGCGGAACCAGGAGATTTGCTTGACCGTATGGCAAAGTTATGTGTCTCACAAAAGCGTTGCCAGCCAAAAAAAAGAGAGAGGAATTAATTTAAAAAGTGGAATAAATATGATAAGATAGGATGTTATATTACTTAACCATCTCTTTAATTCTGCTAAATGATACATTCCAGGTGCGAATGCAAGCCAGGCTACACGCTGCGCGAGAACGCGTGTCGCGACGTGGACGAGTGCAGCCGGCCGCGCCCGCTGTGCCGCAACGGCACGTGCGAGAACCGCCCCGGCTCCTACGTGTGCCACTGTGATGAAGGGTTCAAACCCGGATCTAATAACGATTGTATTGGTGAGTACTATAGGAGACTATTGCAACTACAGAATAGGTATATAGTTGAACTAGACGTAACCCGCGGTTTTACCCGGGTAGTTCCCGATCCCGGGACAATACCGACTTAGAAAGTATCCTATATAAATGTACATACATTCTCACTAACTTTCACATGATATTAGTAGGATAGTAGGATAGGTATTTAGATGATTTTCATTTTAAATTTGTTAACATATTTTTTGAGGGAAGTGTATTTTAACTTAAAAAGTTTTCTATTGCTTTTTAATTTTTTTATATAGACTTTATTAGCTATATTGTTTTCTGAGTGATATTCGTCAAGTTCTCTTTAGATAAAAGCAAGTCAATTCAAACCATAAAATTATCTTTTAAGCTTGTTGATTTGATTACTTTAATATAATTTATCGTATCGCTGAACAATGTCCAAGTCGAATAGTAGTAAAGCAGCAATCGTGATGCGACCGCAGATATAAACGAGTGTCGCGAGGGTGGCATGGTGTGCCGCAACGGGCGCTGCCGCAACACGGCGGGCTCGTTCCGCTGCGAGTGCGCGCCCGGCTACACGCTGACGCCCGATGCGCGCAACTGCCGCGACGTGGACGAGTGCACGGAGCTGACGGCGCCCTGCGGCCGGGACGGCGCGCCCTCCTGTACTAATACTAACGGCGGGTGAGGGACAAAGTCAAAGTCGAAGTCAAAGTTATAGTCAAAAATAATTTCTTCATTAAGATGTAAAACAAAATAAAGTGACTATGTTGTGAATTGATATTATCGAAGTTACTTGGGAATATATTAAATGTTAACTATTTATTAAAAAAATGTAACGAGCACCCTTGACAAAAGGACGCCAATTTATTTTTATCTTTAATAATAGTGTTGAAACTATTTTGCTGCTCATGTGTGCTAGGACACGTGTGACTCTGACTTGCGCTCTTAGAAGTATGTATAGCAAAAATAGCCCTTTACTTTAGTATTTAGTATTTTATAGCCGTAATAATACAACGTCACCTTGTAATTGCATAAAATTGAATGTTAGCAACGTACTATTGAAGTGAAATGTAAAGTTAATGTGCGAGTGTGTGTTAGGTACGAGTGCGCGTGCGGCGCCGGCTGGCGGCTGGTGGGGCGGCGCTGCGTGGACCGCGACGAGTGCCGCGAGCTGCCCTACGTGTGCGCTGGCGGGGAGTGCCACAACTTTAACGGGGGGTTAGTGCTTTTTGTTACCTATGTACCTATACAGAGTGTAATACTGAGCAAGTTTGTTACCCGGTTCTCTCGGTAGGCACCATGTGCACTTTCTGAAAATATTTACTTCAAATTCACTCAGAAATAAAACATTTTTAATTTCATTTTCATTCAGAATTCAGACATAGAATTATTTAAAAAGTAAAGCTCTATCTAGAGCGACATACTTGATCTATTTTATCACAAAAATTGTACGTGAACATTATTAGGCTGTCGTCCATTACTTGGTAGACGTCGGGAAAAGGACTAAGGTCCGAAACCCCACTGTATACCGCCTTACCGCACTGAGCACGGAAACGGGCACCTTTATCTCTTCCGCGAAATGACTTAGTAGCCTGTTTAAATAGTACATTTAATTGATATGATGTTCCCGTCGCGTCAGGTACCGGTGCGACTGCCCGGCCGGCTGGCGCTTCGACCAGGCGGCGGCGCTGTGCGTGGACGAGCGCAAGGAGATGTGCTACGACGAGTGGGCGGCCGGCCGCTGCCACCGCGCGCGCCCGCTGCAGCTGTCGCGTCCCGAGTGCTGCTGCTCCGAAGGTGATTAGTGCCTACTGCCTACTGCCTACTGCCTACTGCCTACCACCTACTGAGCCCGCATTACACGGGCTTCGGTATACATGTGTGTGTTGAACGAGCACGCACGCATACACGCACGCGTGCCCGCTACTTCACTACATTGCTCGCTTTTGATAATAGATAGATATGTGGAACAAGGAACACACGTACGTACGCACGCAAGCATGCACGCACTCAATAAGTCAAGTCAAAGTGTGTCTTCTATAATTGTGATTAATATATGGCAAAAATCGAATCTATCCAGATATCCAGTACTACGTACAAATTGTTCCTATTCTATAAAATTGTTACTAAATTACAGCTCCATTAATGTTTAAACAATGTTTCAGTTTTATATAAATGTTATTATTTTTCAGGTGCTGCATGGGGCAGATATTGTGAACGTTGCCCGACTCCCGATTCGCCGGAGTTCATGCGAATCTGCCAGGGAGGAATGGGAAGGCCTAATTTGACACAGGTGATTTTTAATATAGATAATTAACACAATGTCCATATATTATTTTTTTTAAATAACCTATGCAAATCTTAACAGTCTAATGTTAACTTTTGTGGACCATAGACATAAGTTGTTATCGAAGAACAGCGTTATTAACTTTGGGTTTTAATATTTTGTTTTATAATATAAATTTTTATCATATTACAATGACTTTAGAAATGACTTTTACTTAAAGCATTAAAATCATTTAATTTTGTTCATTTTTAATGAAGTGTTGGTTAACGTGTAAAAAATGCGTGTTCAGGACCTAGACGAGTGCAAGGTGCGGCCGGACGTGTGCCGCAACGGGCGCTGCGTGAACACGGACGGCTCGTTCCGCTGCGAGTGCGCGGCCGGCTACGTGCTGGACGCGACCGGGCTGGCGTGCGTGGACGCGGACGAGTGCGCCGCCGACCCGCGCGTGTGCGGCAACGGCACCTGCACCAACACGCCCGGCGGGTACGAGTGCCGCTGTAACTACGGCTTCACGCAGGGGCCGCAGCAGGTCAGTACAGACAGACTACACATTTGTGTTCGATTTAGTAGATGCAAATAAATTAAAAAATAATACTTTGTGCCGCGTGCACAATCTATATATGGTCTTATATATGACACAGATTTAAGAGGTATCATCAACACCATCATCATAACAGTCTGTTTAAAAGGTATCGATAGCTAAAAATTATGTATTTGAGAGTTGGTACATAGCTATTAAACAGACTGGTCGTGTCTTTTATTTTCAAGTCCCATCAATTGTAATAAGTTACAGTTACAGTTTTAATTTAAGTATTATACCCCTTGCCATTTTTGGTACTGAAGTTCAGCTCCATTATTTAGTAAAGTTATTTTCAATCTACTGAATAGTATGAATAATTTTATATATACATAATTATATCCCTAATTATGTCTCATTGGCCTGTTTCTGTCCACTATTGGACAAAGGCCTCTCCAATTGGTGTCCAGGATATGATGTTCTGAATATTATGTACACCATACGTAATGGGTGTGTGTGTGCGTGTGTCAGTCGTGCGTGGACATAGACGAGTGCGCGGAGGGGCGCGCGGCGTGCTCGTTCCGCTGCCACAACACGGCGGGCTCGTTCCGCTGCACGTGCCCGTTCGGCTTCGCGCTGGCGCCCGACGGCGTGCACTGCCGCGACGTGGACGAGTGCGCCGCCGCCGACGTGTGCCCGCACGCCTGCGAGAACGTCGTCGGCTCCTACATCTGCAAGTGTCCCGAAGGTCGGTGCTGGTCTAGTTAACACTTCATTTTTTAATGCTAAAGCTCAATATGTCCTAATATACTATTAAAATAATCATTTAATGTACACAATTGAATAGCAATAGCAAAGAATGAAGAGAGATCTGCATTGTCCTAGTTTTCTAATTACAGAGCATAGTGCGACTCAGTGGCGCACGTTGCCAAATTATGCTGAAGCTAATTGGAACGTAAACTTTAAACTTACAAACTTTGAGTGCTCGATTGTGCGAAGCGCTGTAGTTGAAACATTCAACATGAAGCATTATGTCGCATAATGCGCTCTAATGTTATAATTAGCAAACGCTGCTAGTTGCCACAGCTCGAAACAAGATAACTCTATGTTAAATAAACATTCTAAATGATAAATTATTATCTATTGCAGGGTACCGCCGCACGTCGGCGCCGCACGACGCGGCGGACGCGTGCGAGGACATCGACGAGTGCGCGCGCGGCGACCGCTGCGCGCCCGGCGTCTGCATCAACACGGACGGGGGCTTCGCCTGCGACTGCGACGCCGGCTACGAGCCTAGCGAGGACCTGCGCGAGTGTCTCGGTCTGTACCTTAAGTCTTACAAGCTTTTATGTAACTTCATTTTTGTATGTATGTTTGTATGTTTACAAATCTCGCAAGGATTTGTAACACTTTCAATAGACCGGTAGAACTGAAACTCAACTGGTATAGCTACGTAACTTGGATGACAATACAATAATATGGTACCATGGAGCTGCTCTGATTTTGTTCTTGTGGACCGATGGCCTGTAATTAGATATTTTACCTGAATTTGTATCTTTTATTTAATTATTTTTGTGTTTGTTTATCTTGTTTAATTTGGATTTTTTTGTGATTATCTATGTGCTTGTACTCTGCATCAAATAATTCTTTATTTTATACATTGACAAAACTAATTTGATTGGGCTTATGGTAATGATACTATTAATTATATTTTCTATTATAATTATAATTAAAGTATGTATTTTCATTGCAGACCGTAGAACGGGCACGTGCCACCGGTCGCTGGTGTCGGGCAGATGCGTGCCCGAGCCGTGGCCCAGAGCAATCGCCTCTACGCCAGCCACTCCCGCACAAGTTACTAAGTTAGTCGTCATCTTTATTTTTCATTGTATAAGCAGCGTGGATTATTATTAATTAAATTGCAGTCAAATACAGTTTTTTTCCACAAGATATAAAAACAGACATTTTATAACACAAAATACAGTTTACTTTCCAAAATCAAACATAGGTTCTAGAGGAGAGTTTTTTTTTGTAGTAGTAACGTAATTATTTTAATCATAAGTATACAGTGGCGATGCGTCGCCTCGCTAACGATCAGTTTTCTAAAGATCAACTATGTATGTTTCTCATTATATTGAAAATTATAGACAAATAGCCGGGTTATAATGCTGGCAACGTCTATGTGTATGCCCAGGGCGCAGTGTTGCTGCACGATCGGCGTGGCGTGGGGGGCGGAGTGCGAGCTTTGCCCC
>DWAJ01004863.1:0-12282 GCA_018238005.1 Eurema mandarina | reverse complement strand
GGGACAACCAATCAACGCTCGCGCACCCGACGATCACGCGCCCCGCGCGCCGCACCGTTACCTCGATACCTTATTTTTGACTTCTGCGCAGGTTTCGTTCACCGCTAAAGGTAATTGACGGTTACTATAAAGTTTGTGTGTTTGTTAAATTTTAAGGGGTAATCTCGGGATCTACTGAGCCGATTTTAAAAATTCTTTCACTAATAGAAAGCCACATTATTGCTGTCATGTTATATAAAGAACCGAAAAGGATAATTAAAATTATGGCCAACGAAGTGGGCACGGGTCAGCTAGCGACAAACAAGTATGTATAGTAGTTAAATTACGAATAAAATTGTTGTTTACTATAAATTCTAACCTAATTTGTTTTAACATCCAAATAACTTAATAAGCTCCGGTCAATGACCCCACATAGACGTATAACTGACATAAAATACATTATCGGTTTCTCAGAATCTAGAATAGCGTCGAATAAAGCTATAAGGCGTCGGTTCAGGTCGTCTGGATGGCTAGAATTGGTGACGTCACTCGGCGTACATGCAAATACCGAGATCGTTCTAGACTAGACTGCGTACAGCCTAACTGCAGTTAGATTTAGATACATACGGGGCTTAAATCGTAAACTAACAGTTTATGAAGAATATTTATGGTAAATACGTTTTTTTTTAATTCTGTTGTATTATTAACAAATTTTGTAAAACATAACATCGAATGTTAACTAATAAATAGTATCTGAGAGTAAAGTAAAATAAGATTTTGACACGTTCAGATCAACGTCCTTTAATTTGTATGATCTAGATTCTAGTATTTATGTGTACCAATAAATATTTGTTTTGAAATACAAAAGAGGTGGAAAATCTGTAAGAAAATATTGAACAATAATAAATTATTTATAGAAGTTCGCTAACTGATCTAAGGTAACGAATATTTCTAGTTCATCTTTAATGTAAGGGAACAAATTAAATAAGCATATGACAATTTTAATTTATTTAAAGACGTAATAAAACTAACGTAGCAGAACCGCTCGCGAAAGGCCGCCATATTGGTTCATTTTAATAGACTTGGCTAGCTATTGACAATACGAGTTTGGTTCGTAATTTTCGTATCTCGACCGTTTAATGGAAGCTCACTAGTCACCATTCCAAATAGTACAAAATACTTGGTATGTTTATGTTAAAAGTCGAATCTAAATCTACGTATTGGGAAGAAATTACATAGGTACATAGGTATATTATACTTACTTATAAACATTTTCATAAAATAACCTCTTCGTAGTAAAAATTGACTGTGTATTCTTATCTGTATTTTTTTACCGAATCCTTGGATGGATTTTCAAAAATCTTTTACAAATGGAAGGCTACATAATTTGTTATAAGCTATTAACCCGATTCAATACAATGGAAATAATGTAAACATGTTTGGACGTAATAATTAAATTGAGCAAAAACTAATGTCACTTTTATACTTATACTAAAAGGGTAAGGAATATACCGTAGAATGTTTTCAATCGGCATTTATTTGCCTCAGTAGTGCGACAAAACCACCCACGGTACACCTTTGCCGAAATCTAGTATTGATTACTGCTGTAAACGAGAATAACTAGCGTCATAGGGCAACTTTAACCTAACACTTCGAATTTATTTGAAAGGATTTCTTAGAAGCATAGGTATAAACATGAGAATTCGAAACGCTTTAAATACCTTAGGTATACAGAATTGTATATTATATATTGATTGACAATTGACGTATGTAAATAATTTGTAATAATTGTATTTTTTTGATAATGGGGCTGACATGGCTTTAGAGCTAAAAGTCCTAAAAAAATAAGGATTAAAAAAATATATTGATTAACAAGCGACCGCGGCTTCGCTCGCATATACCTATTTTGTAAGCTATCCTATCTTTTAAGTAGGATCAAACTGCACACGGTGTGCAAACAAAATTTAAAATCGGTTCAGTAGTTTAGGAGTCAATTACGGACAAATAACGTCCACGTAATTTACATATATTAAGTCTAGCCGCGCCCCTCAGCTTCACCTGAATACCTTTTTAATAAACTTTCCTCTGGAATCACTCTATCTGTTAAAAAAACCCGCTCGAAGATCGGTGGAGTAGTTTTTAAGATTTAAGTATATCTACATATGGACAGATAGAAAAGCGTCTTTGTTTAATACTAGCTTATAATAAGGTGGACTACCTCTGTGCTGAATTTCATTTAAAGCATATCAATAGTTTTAGAGTAAAAGTCTCAGATAGACAGATAAGACGAAAACTTAAGTTTTATATCTATATCTATACTAATATATAAAGCTGAAGAGTTTGTTTGTTTGTTCGTTTGGACGCGCTAATCTCAGTCACTGGCTCGAATTGAAAAATCCATTTTTTATTAAATAGACAATTTATCGAGAAAGGCTTTAGGCTACATAACACCACACTGCGACTAATTGGAGTGAAGAAATAATGGAAAAAGAAATCGATGGGGACGAAGACGCGAGCAACGGCTAGTTAATAATAAATATTAGTACGGATGTCCGATTCATAGAGTATTGAATCCTATATCCGTATTGTAGAGCTCAAACGATAGGATAAAGGCAAGGGACGTTTTATCTAGACTATTAGTTCTAATCGCTCTGTATCCATTTGAAAGAACGATCAATGATTTACGTTTATTAGATTTAGATAGGAAGTATTTCCAGACTAAAACATATATATTTGATAAAAATAATATACTGATAAAAATATAGCAAAATCATACTAAAGTTCCTCCATGTGTATATAACAAGTATATGCCGTATTTGAATTAGAAATAAAAAAGAACGTACTAGCAACGGCTCGGCAACGGATTGTGATTAAAAATTACCTAAGAAGAAAAGGTAAAGGAGAAAGAGTAGAAAAAGGCGGTGCTGAAGGAACAGAAAAAGAAGACGGATAGTGATAATAAAGCTTGGGAAGGAATATTAGATATTATGTTACATTAATAGTAAATCTAACTAAAACACTAACATTGCTCGTAATATCTAATTAATTCAGGAGGCATTTAATAATTCATAACACAAGATTCCATATCAAAACTAATTGGACCGCATGTGTTTTCACACGTATAATAGTAGGTAAGAATACCCAGACAAACAGAGCTATTGGTATTATAAATATAAATATAAGTTACTCTTTCTGTGTGTCGCGGTTTATACCTAAACCATTGGTCCTATTTGGATTAAGTTATAACTGAGATTTAGGATGTTATTATATACAGATATTTATAGGTTTAGACTTCAGAGGAATAATAAGGAAACGAAGGTTTGTATGCCAATTCGGTATAATCTAAAGTAAACCAATTAAATCATAATAAAATTTTCGAAATAATATATTTCATGTGATAACCCAAGTCTGAGCTTTTATTTTATTTCACTTTATTTAAATACTTAATGACAAAATCAGGCACAGTTAGACTAACTGAAAACAAAGATCATATGTTTAACGGTTTCGTTCTTAACTTTAAAGTACATTAAGAACCCATTTAGAAAACTTCTATTATCTTATAATTGATCTAATAAGGATTTTTCCAAAGAACTAGCTCGCGCTTTTACCTGCATTTATACTTACTTCATCATGAATTACTGTCTGATAGAAAACCGCATGAAAATCGGTTGCGTAATTTTAAAGATTTAAGCATACATCGGGATAGACAGAAAGAGACTCTGTTTTATTTTTATTTTATTTTATTTTGTTTATTTGGCCAATCACTTGTTGATACAAAATGTATAAAAATATGCTATGTAATAAAGAACGGTTAAAACAAAATCAGAATAATACAACAAGTATAAAGAGGATATCGAGCGGGTCTAATCGAGGGTCAAAGCTAGTCCTCTAGTTTTAAAAGCACGTGATCACTGCAGTGTGCAGTAGTTGTAAGGCCTTGTGTATATAGGTCAAGTATACCGAGATGAGTATATAGCTTTACGGCGATCTATTGTCAAAGTCCAGGTGTCGAGGTTACATTGATAAATATTTTAGAAAGAAAGAAAGTAAAGAAAAGAAAGAAAGAAATATTGTAGAGCACATTACACATACATTTAAACAATACACAAAACGATTAAAAAGTAAGCAAGAAATAAGTGATCTATTTTCGAAGCCCGGGTGTAGAGTTTACATTGATAAATATTTTAGAAAGAAAGAACGAAAAGACAAAGAAGAAATAATTATTGTAGAGAACATTACACATACATTTGAACAATACACAAGACGATTTACAAGTAAGCAAGAAATAGGTGATCTATTTTCGAAGCCCGGGTGTCGAGGTTACATTACGAAAAGACAAAGAAGAAAGAATTATTGTAGAGCACATTACACATACATTTAAACAATATACAAATGACAGGACGATTTACAAGTACGCAAGAAATAAAGACAAGAAAAGAAGAGAGAAGTTGTTCCGATACAGAAGGATTCAGCATATGCTGGAGATGGACATTGGGTATTGGATATTAACAGCTCCAACGCAAATTTTCAGTGGCCCCTAAAAAGGTTGACAGTTAATAGGCAATAATAAATACTGCATATTAATATGAACACATAAGTAAATAGTAGTAAATTCATTTTTAATTATTAAAACAAATCAATGTCAGGTCATATGTAAAGACATAGACAAAACTAGCCATATTATAAAAAGTTAGATAGCTTTTTAGTTTCTTAAAGCTTTTCTATGGGAAAGTGTGCAAACGAGCAGGATACTGAACGTGTTTTATCATACACGTTCACACACAAAAAGTGATAACTTTTTCCAAAGTCGTGAAGAGAAAAAATAACAGAAATTCTTTATCATCTCTATATGACACATATTCCCTCCCGATATATGAGATGTAAAGAAGCTAGCCCATAATAATATAAATTTTCTATACTAGATGTATATTTGACGGGTCCTTTACTTTATTCTAGTCGCATCCATCCTTTTGTAGCAAGACATTTGAGACCTTTTGTTGGCGATATAGCAAGTTTGTTTCTTGAGAGGTGAATGTATACGCTCGTGTGCCTTCACTTAAAAAGTTTCTATTTCGACAGTCTATTTTGGGTTGGAAATATTTTCTCTTACCCCTTTCTGTTAAAAAGAAGTTTTATAGTAATTTAAATTTTACATATGCCATGAGTATTTATTGTCTATGGTTACAATTTTACCAAACTTAAGCCAATTATTATTCAAATTTGCAATCTTTAAAATGCTTGTATTCCGATTAATAACGAATTATAATGGTAGGTACTGTTCATACAAAATAAGTATATAATATACTACTAAATAATTTTAATTTAAAACTAATTATTATGTAACGGCAGATAAACGTAAAAGCAATATGGCGTCGTACTGTCAAATTACGCAATAGTTATTCCAGTAGCTGAGTAGGCAAACAAATTTGGCGTTATATTGACGTCATAATACAGCCGTCATTCCTCAGGTTTCACGTCACGTGATAAACGTCTTAATTAATTACCCCTACACAGTACACTCGTGGGATTAAATAAAATGTTGCAATACATATTTTGTAGAAAACCTTCGTCAATGTATTTATATTATTCATATGAGTAATAAAGAGGTAATATTCAAGAATTCTTAGATTAAGAAAATACGAGTTTAAGAGTTTAGTAAGTATTCTTACTGACCTTATTTTATAGGTTATTTTATTACCTTAATTTTTTGGAAATTAATTTACTATCGTTATTATATGTGGACCTAAAATGCGATACATATGTGGGTAGTCTAATTTTCGGAAGGTTGATAATATAATGCGAGACAGCTGAAATTATTGACACAGAATGTACAAATACAATAACCATCTCTAGTTTTTGTATAAAAAATGAACATTGAAAAATGTTTCAAAATTTTGTTTCCCGACTTCAAAGCTGACCAAATGCTACAAATAAAACGACTTTCAGCTACAACAATAGCCCTTTGTACAATTTTATGTTACATGAAGGCTATTTCTATATTATTGTACTTAAGTCAGATTTCAACACAAAGCAAGCTGTAGTATATAACTTTGCTTAACCCGTTACCAAGCTTGTGTTACGTAAATCAGTTGACTTCTATTATTATGTAAGACGTTCGTGGAAAATATCGAAGAAAACTGTTACGAATTTGTAAGAAAAGAGATTATGAAACGTCTAAAATTTTCATATAATAATTCTTTATTAATATGTCAATTTAAATTCTTAGTCCAAGATGCAATTTGCTTCTACGTAACTATTTAAATGGGATCAGTGTTGCTAGTTACAAAAATCAAAACGAATATTAAAGTTGGAAGCTAATTTTAACATAAAGTCATTAAATATAAATTCACAATTCACTAAAAGAACCCTTGAATTGTAATTTCATAACATTATTGATTACAAAATGATTGCATCACGTGTTTTTTGGCTCATTTTTCAGTTAAGCTCAGCTGGCAATGTTCCAATGTATTCGGAGCCTTCTTCTTTATGGCGGCCTAGTATGTTATGTAGGATAAGGATAGGTCAACTAAACTTGCTGCTTTACGTAACACACAAGGCTCTTGAAAGTTATTTAGAACAGTTTTCGGTTCGTGAGTAAATATGGATAAAATATGACACATTAACGAGTTTTTTTTATACTGGTAATATCTAAAAAATAAATCTAAATAATAAATTATACCAAAAAATATCTATCGGTTTCTTCTAATATAATAAAAATGGAGTAGAGGTAAAGTTACATAAAGAAATCGATTTAAAGTGATGAAAATTGTTTGTTATGATATAATTCGGGACGCTTAAATTTTCATAAAACAATCAAAGAGGGTTGACGTTGTAATACGATTTGAATGACGATAAATTATTCTAACAAAATAATTGTATAAACAATGAACACACCTCGTGTGGACCCGCCATTTGCATTTAAATATAAGGGTCTGAATCTTGTCCGGTTTAGTTATGCTACCATTTAGAAGTTTGTCATGTATCGTACATTATTATATTATAGCAAAGATATTATATTTAGGTGGTTAACATATCTATATGAAAGTTCATATGTGTATTGGAATTGTCAAAAATATATTTTATGTACTAAGGAGGAGATGAGATATGAAATACAAGCAACATCATTTGATATAGTGATCTGTGATGGTGATGTTAATGCTTCCTTATGTATAATTTTAGATATTTACTTATTTTTAATTATATTTCTAATGTGTAGTAATAAATAAGCACTCTAAAAGTTGTAGTATAGTAGTTTCATGGAGATTTAACTATGCAAAACATAAGTTCCACTATAAATTATTATTAGTTTTAAAAATTTATTGTAAAAGGAATATGAGATCGGAACAATAATTGTCAAACAAGTCACAAAAATCAGCAATACCTTGGACTATTTCGGTTGATACCCTAACTAAGGCTCAAACTATAATGAAAACCAAATATTTGTCTATATTATATTTATCATCTATTTTATAAATATAACAATGTCAAAGTGCGCCATAGTTTACATGTCTGTAGATAAGATAGTTTCAATACTAATTAAAAATTAGTATCACTTTACTAGCGGAGTGTGAAACGTCTTACAAAGAAAGATGTTTAGCGTTATAGGTCTGTTATTAATTTTCGGACTATTCGAAGCCTCTGAAAGCAAATGGCCCACTTTACACAACGGATATTCATACCGCCACGGTCTGGGATATACTAAACCTAACAAACCAGATTGTTGCATTGAAGACGTACGAGAAAACATGGTCAAGAACCTCAAAGAAGCAGATGAAATAGTACGACAGTATTGTACTGAAGATTATAACGCTAGAGAAACGTTTGACTTCGAAGGGTATAGATTGAAGTATACATTTAGAAGGAATATAGAGGATCTGACGTCTGTGAAACTTAATAGTCGGGTTGTGTACGTTCAAGTGAAGTTAAGTGATAGTGTTGAAGTTAATGATATGCGGCTTTTGCCTCCAGGGTTGAAGACCCGTCAAGCGGTATGGAGAATGGATGGTAAAGATCTGATTCTGACGATGCCATATGAGTCGAAGAGCGACGTTGAGATTCCTATGGCGTGTAATTATGAACTAGATGACACGATTATGAGTGCACCTCTGAGCCCTGAGTACAAAGTCCAATCGCTGTTCAGAATTCTTCCCGTTAATACACAATTGGTAGAAGTACATTGAAGATATGTTTTATATACGTTTTGGTTTTTACGTTTTAAAAACAGTAAAAGAATACGTAAGAATTCTATTGTTAGTAAAAATTTGGAGAAATATAATTACGTTTAACAAATAAATGAACAACTCCTAAGGTATAAAAAGCTTTACAATAATTATTTACTAATGAGACATTCTTAAAATATTAAACGGATCAATAATATCTCTTGTTAATGTATTTTTTTTATGAAGAACTGAAATCTTATCTAATTATCAAAGACAAAAAAATGTAATATAGGTTAAATCTAATAAATAAATCTAAGAAATATATTGTTTGCTTTAATTATGTGTTGAATCGAAAGATATCGCTACAAATCTTAAAGCTTAAGGTTTGTAATTACTACTATGCGGCACTGCTAGCCTACTAGTTTCTAGACATTTCCATTCCCTTTTCTCCACCCCGTACGATTGTGATGACTCATTCAGCAAATTATGTCCCACATACACTCGTAACCCCAAGTAAATTAAAACAAAAAATCATATAGTACAAATGAAAATGATTTCCCATTCTCCTTTCACCTCTTTATTCCTATAGCCGTAAGATTGAGAATGGCGTTTGAAGGTTTTATAAAAAAGTGATGGCTCATCATCGGGAAACCCAGACGGGTAGACGGGTAGAGATTCGTGATTCGTTATGGACATAATGCTCGTGCATTGCGTTTTAACAGCACTGCGCATGCGCGGTACTCCTTCGCCTGTCCCGCTCGCACCCGAGGGTTAGTGCGGCTCGTCTCTGTCCCTCCCGGGAGGGTCGATATATACGCTAGCCGCTAGGTACGCGATTGCCGTAGCTACTAGCTATACTCTAGTACGCAGCTTTGAGGCGTATAGAGCGAACGTCAGCTGTCCAGTCGGGAACGGGTACACCGCGGCCGCAAACATGTCGCGCGCCGTGCTATTTATTAGTGTTTTTACCATATTTTTGGAAGTCCTTAACGCGAGCCAGGTAAGTTTATATCATAAGTAGCACTAAAAATAGCTGTTTTGGCCCGAGAGAGCAATCGATGGAACAAAGTTTTCACGTACATGTAAAATAGAATGATCGGCGGTAAGCATGATACCATAGAAGTTTTTAGACTGTTACAATTGCTCGGGTACGAGGAATTTTACGTTGAAATTTCGTAAATTGGTTGCGTAATCATTGATATACTGGATAACTGCAATATTTATTCGTATTTTAATGTATCGCAAGTAATAAAAGAGGTAGCGGCCGGTATATTTTTAGCGTTGTTGTAAGCTGTATTTACATAAAGGTAAGGTTTAGGTAATGTGACAAGAGGTTTTAAGTAATTAAAAAGCACGAATAGCAGTATGCAAATAGCCTTAATTTCTTGGCTTTGTATTGAGCACGTGTTAGGAATATAATAAGATCAAGTCGGTCTATTTTACTGGTTTGTGACGTAATCAAGTGAGACGCATTAGCTTTGCCGTATTACCCTTATTCATAATGGATCAATAATTCAAATAGTCCACTGATTAATTATATGCCAGTACGGTATTAATAGCGATATTCCTTTTTGCCGTTATTAGATTGAAGTAAAGTGGTTTTGCGGGATATGCAAATGACGGTAGCCGCACATTTCTGACGTCACCTGATGTAGATTATTCGAGAATCCTGCTCGAATGCTCGAACATTAATTTAAAAGCTATACGCATTTTAATTTAATCCCGATATTGGAAGCGGTTTCAACTTTATTAGTAAGGCATGATTTATTAAAGTACCCTCTTTTGCAGTCTTGTTGCGGTTCAAATAATCTGCTAATGGAGATAAAAGGATTCGATGTTAGTTTTTATTTCTACAGTTTTTATGGGATAAAATAGCGACACGAGATTCACTTATCTTTTATTAATAAATATTTTATAATATAGTCATATTATAAGCCATGTATTATACATAGCCTTTATTTCCAATAAACAATCCATCATATAACATACAAGCCTCGCCTCGCGGTTTTACCAGCATTTAAACATAATTTACACATATATAAACCTTCTTGAATGAGTGAGAGCATGAAAATCGTTTGCAGTTTTAAAGATTTAAACATACATAGAGATAGACAACGAAAAGCGACTATTTAAGGATCCTTATTTGAGTAACATAATAATATGTGTGATAAACTTAATAAAATAAGGTTTTATTATTAGTTTCGTACTTATAATATATATAATATAATACGCTTATAATATATAATAATAAGCGTAGATTTTTATATAAAAAAAGATTTTGTTTAATAGACATTATGCAACATCCACTAATAAGTCTTTGTTGATAATGCCAATATTATACTACAAGCTTCTAAACAGAAGATCGGGCGAAGTCTGGTTATAATTTAGTAATCCAGTAATCTTGGATATAGGTGGTTGAACTGCAGTTATAAATAACCGTTTGCGATATGAAATGCAGTATCAGACGAGAACCGATAACTGTTCAGACTATTTATAAATTTATGTCCTAAGCCTCCGGCATTGAAACGATAATTTAGCATGTAATGTTATGAGGAATGAGATTATAGCCAGCGTTTTCCAATAATAGCACTAGAGCGCATTATGCGGCATAATGCTCAAAATTGTATGTTTCAATTACTTTTTTTTTCATATATCGAGCACTCTCAAAAGTACTAAGTAGTGCTTACGCTTGCAGTGACAGAAAATTAACAAATGCGTTTCTTTAATTTGACATTGATCGGAATGTTGCACTATGCTCTGCAATTGGAAAACGCTGAGGAATATGCTAATAACATATTTATTTTATTTATTTATTATACACTTTAAAAGAAATATAACACATAAGATACGCGAAAAAAAGGAATATACATAGAAGTGGCTTTATCGCTTGGCAGCGATCTTCCAAGCAACCTTTAATGAAGAAGTACACGAAAGTAGTAACATATTAGCTGCCAGAAGTTTTATTTTAAACTAGCCAGCCTAACGCGTCTTTGTTCACGCTGTACTAATAACTAATCCTACCCGAAACCGTATAAGGTTTACGGCTACCATTTCTTCTGCTTAAGAACCAACCACGAACATCCAGGATTATTCTAAAAGAGTAATTATGTAAATCACTACCGCTGTTACCGACCTATGCACTTACAAACGCATTTTATTTGGATTATTGAATAATATTATAAAATAAGTTTTAATGCTACCTTCTTCCTTAGTGGAGAAATCTTTATATCTGTATAAGGTATCCCTAGCCATGGATAATAACTACCGATCAAAACCCTAATGCGTTCTTATTAATACCGAGGATATAGGGGTTGCGGATAACGTATAAAACAAGAAAAATTTACGGTCAAAATTACGGAACGGTAGGAGAGTTCAACTAGTACTGTTTCTTTATAAACTAGTTCAGATACACCATTGATAATTTTACGCTCGCTTATAGTTGGATAAAAAAAAACAAAAAACATTATTGAGCTATCTTATAAACAAAAAAAACGATTTTTGGATTAGGTTTATGTTTAGCGAAATATATTTTTCTTAGTTATATTCTTTTTTCTTATTTTAAAGCAAGTAAAGTACTGCAATAAACAAACATAAAAGCAATATTTGAAGCAATTTTTCAAGTAACACGGTTAGTAGGCACAATCTCGCCGTTCATCGTAACTAAATGAGAAGAAAATCGGATTTCATCGAACGTAATCCCTTCTCTCAATGAACAAGTTGAAGTCAAATAAATAGCCGTAAAATTCGACAAATGTTAATTTTCCTCCGTGAATGCTATTTGGGGCTTATCTTGCTCTGTATTTGTAACGATATGCAATTTTTTTTATACAATATTGGTATTAAGTGTTATTCAGAATATTTCGCATTTAGATATTAAAAAGTATTTTAGTTATTTAAAAACTTGTTAGCTTGGTTATAGAGACATTGTCTGTTAAGAATTTATACTGGCATGGCATTCCATGAAACATTTTTCATAATAATTTTAAGAAAACAAATGTGATTACTCACAAAAGAAATTGTGATTACTCACATTTTAAATTTTTCCATTTCATCCTCTAACTTCCCAGATGCTTGGAAGAATGCTCATATTCTGCCATTACCGAAATCCTCTAATCCATCTTCCTTTTCTGACTTTCGCCCCATT
>DWAJ01004862.1:0-12283 GCA_018238005.1 Eurema mandarina | reverse complement strand
TTATAACCTACGTATTGCTTTCCAGGATGGGCCTGGACCCCAAGGTCCTGTTGGATGTACTGAACAACTCGTCAGCTCGGTCGTGGTCCACAGAGGTGTACTGCCCCGTCCCCGGCCTGGTCCCCACCGCGCCGTCCAGCCGCAACTACGATGGAGGCTTCAAGAATGAGCTCATGGTTAAGGTAATAGCCCCAAGCATAAAACCCGTTTAGAGCGAACTAAGATGTAAGATAAAAACATATATTAAAACAATATAAAATTATCAATTAAAGAGTAAATAAATGAAGTCAGAAATTGTTCAAATGGACGTCATCGTCTATAATATGAAGGACAAACAGTTTGCAAATAAGAATAAGGTATTGTTCTTAAAATTTTCTTAACTATAGAATGTAAAAGTGATTGCAGTTGTATTGTCTTTTCAAATTGTGATAGTTATTATTTGCGTCTCTTACATATGCTATAGGCAAGCCAGGTCACACAGCGCCATCTAGTTCCAAACTAAGCCGAAGCTTGTGTTATGGCAACTAGATAAAGGAATAAATTACATATACATACTTTTCTTTTGTAAATACATACATACAATAGCAACACCCTGACTCCAGAAAAATACATATGTAAATTACAAATATATTTTTCCGGTGTGGGAATCGAACCCACGACCCTTCGCGCTGAAAGCAGTTGTGCTACCACTGCGCCAAGTGGTCTACAATCAGCACTTACCAAACTTCTTATGGGGAAATGTCTATTATTAGAGATAGAAAGAAATATTTCTTTAAATATATTTATTACTTTTTATATAACAAATCTTTAGAAAATCAAAGCAGGTTATATCAGAGTCAGATCAAATAAAACCACGTGGAGTTCAACTGTCCTGCTATCCCATAGCATGGAGTCACGTGTCATCTTGAGAGTATTCTCAAAGTAGCTTATGATAGATTTTTGAAGTGTTTCAAAAGTCTATCATAAGCTACTTAAAAAATTTTCTGTCACTCAGTAAGCTAGTTATCCTTATATACTTATATATAAAGAAGTGAAGTTTATGTGTCTGTGTTAATTTGTAAGGGGTAATCCCGGGATCTACTAAACCGATTTTAAAAATATTTTCATATAAAAAAAGGATTGTTAACATTATGCCCAACGAAGTGGGCACGGGTCCGTTAGTCGTTTAATAAAGAGACTAGGCTTTGTCATTCATTAAATAGCTAATTAAGCTTTTTGAATGGGACATAATACTAAATGTCTCTAGAGAGAAACTCCGGCGTTTTTACAAGGACAAGGATTATGATATGTCGGCAAAGAATTCCCAGGAGTCTTACTTAGCTGGCTATCGAAAAAAGTCTCTTTCGTCCAATTTATTATGATATTTTATTTGAGTTATTTCATGTCACTGGGACGTTGAAAGATAAATGGGACCTTTCTAGTAGTCGTATAATAATTTAAAGAGAAGGTGATTGACCCTTGTATTATAGATTATTTACTTTTCGTAACTCTAACTCCCATAGGCTTAGTGTAAATTGGAATGCCTTAAACAATGATGGAGTATATCATAAGAATCCCTTCAAATGTAATTTAGATATCTGTAAGAACGTTTTAAATATACAACTAGCGGACCCGATAGCCTTCTACCAAAAAATTATCCCGGAAATTAATTTAATGGCCGGGATATTTTTTATAGACGACCGCTTGGCGCAGTGGGTTCGATTCTCACACCGGAAAAATATATTTGTAATTTTTTACACTTGTATTTTTCTGGGTGTTGCTATGTATTGTATGTATGTATTTACGAAAGAAAAGTATGTAAATGTAATTTATTCCGTTATCTAGTTGCCATAACACAAGCTTCGGCTTAGCTTGGAACTAGATGGCGCTGTGTATAAATGTCTTGAAAATATATTTATTTATTTATATTTACTCGCCGTAAAAACCATCCTTGGACTTCAACGAACATAAAAAAACGAGTTGGCGAGGCCATTGGTCCAGGAGTTGTTGAGTAATGCGCTTACCAACATATTTTGTGGTTCATTTTATATAGTAGATATTATACATACTAACAACAATCGTTACTGTGTGTTGTGTTGCTTAAAGATGTCGAAATAAAAGAAAAATAATTGTATAAAACATGTTCTTTTTAGGATTTGGAGTTAGCCAGTGGCATGGCTCTCGGTATTCGGTCTCCCATCCCCCTGGGCGCGGTGGCCACTCAGCTGTACCGCATCGTGCAGTCACGCGGCTACGGAGAGAAAGACTTCTCCTACGTCTACCAGCTGCTGAAAGAAGAGAACGCTAAGAAATAGAGATAGAATAAATTATTAAATTTTGTTTGGTGTTTTTTTGCCTTAGTTGTTTTTATAGTGCAATAAGCGAGCGCTTGCCCACAGGTCGCCTGATAGTAAACGATGCTGCGGTCGAAGATGTAGCGCACTCGCCCAAAGGAAACCAGTTCACTCTTGTTTTAAATAAACCCAGGTTATAACACTCGGGGAAGACCCACTAAGAAAGCTCATTCCATATTTTCAACCGACTTCAAAAAGGAGGACGTTCTCAATTCGACCCGTATGTTTTTTTTCCATGTTTGTTACGCGATAACTCCGCCAATTATGAACCGATTTGAACAAATCTTTTTTCGGTATAGGTAATACAAGTACTGTTTTGCGTGGACTAGATGGCGCTGTGTTAAAATAAACGTTCTGAAGTATTATAAAGTAAAGGATTAACTTATAGCTTGAAATAAATCGCTTTAAATTAAAATTATTGAGCGAAAGTTATTATACAGCATATTAAATTCAAAATGATCCGAAAATAATAAAAAATATGACATGCAAATTTACACATTCAGTTCAGGTTATAAAAAATATTTTTATAAGGAAACAACTTCGATATTATTCATAATATATTAATACCGACTTTTTTTATTAATTTTCACTCGTTATTTAATTTTTGCGTTTCAGACTTGCCATTTCGATATTAGCCCGATGCACCCTATTTTCACTGTTACGTTAACAATCAACTCGACAAAAGCCTAGTCGCCCAGACATTACGAAATCTTCACTATCCACAAACGTCAACACACTGACAAATAAAAAAGCGATGGCCGTTGAATTGCGACATTTTTAATTTCCCGCCATGCCTTAGAAAGGCGGCCATATTGGATTTTTTGTGAAAAAAATCGAAAGGACAATGGCTGGAATTTCGTTCCGTCATAATCATATTTTTGGCATACAATAGGGTTTTTGTAAGGGTCGGTTCACACCACACGAACTGAGCTTGAGCTATTTTTAGACTACACAAGCTTACGCTTGACCATAGTATGCCTGATAACAGTTGAAAGATACGTTGCAGTGCGTTTAACTAGACGATAGATTATAATAATTATAAATACATAAATAAAAAACCTAAAAAAATACTTCATCACTCTTATTTTAACTCTGCGCCATCTAGTACCCGTGTTAAACAGAGTTTGTGTTATTATATTATATAACTATATAGATAAAGGATACGTATATTATTTTTCTTTTGTATGAACATAATATACTAAAAAACATTGTAGAAATCGGTTTAGCTATTTTGGAGTTAAATCGATTCGGCTCTTGTTGAGTTTGCAAGAAATTTTGCGATTTAGTTTTATAGCTATAAATAATTTAATAAAAATATGAAAAACCCACACAATAAATGATCTGTACCTTGAATGGGGATAGAAGCTTCCATCTGATGTGAATCGTCCATAAAATGTGGTAGTATAAAAGTCAAAAGGTTTAGGATTCGGGGCCGTTTGAGTTTTATATGGTAATGTGGGAAATAATTTTCTTCCGCTGTCTTAGTTAAGTCTGATTAATGACGTTCTATTGTTCCTAAAATTGGTTCGCTTCAAGGAACATTAGTGTGATGCGTTGCAAAGAAATTATATGTGTGTTTTAGGTAGAGCCTTTTAGAAATAGATAAAGGCGTTTTTTATTTTTGAAATGATTAAAAAAATATAATATAAAGATTGCGATAGGAAACAATACTTCTATATATTATATTGTTTTTTGAACAAGTATGTTTTGTATATGCCATAGACAACGCAAAGAGATGCGACATCTCTTCATACATTATCGTAACATTTTTCATTTATTATATTCAGTATAATAATTCGAATCTTTAGCGCTGAACGAAACCTGCGCAGAAGTCAAAAATGAGGTATCGAGGTAACGGCGCGGCGCGCGGGGCGCGTGATCGTCGGGTGCGCGAGCGTTGATTGGTTGTCCCAGTCGTGTTGTCTTTCTCACACCAATACGTCAATTACGAGCGCGATTCTACCGATAGTCTACCGTCAGCGCTAAACATAAATGACGCGTACTATAATTACTAATTTAATTTGAAATCCTTACACTTAAAGGATCGTGCCACAGGTTGTCTATAAAAGATTACGTTTATTAATAAGATCGATTTTTGTTCTGATTTCTTTCAATAAGTATAATATAGTAAGTAGCCTTAAATTTTATTGATGTAAGTTTAAATTATATGATTTAATATTTTATTATAATAATAATACAAGCCTTTATTCAGACAACAACAATTACAATATTATTTACAATGTATTTTATTTGTTTGACACCGACAATGTGGTCTGTTTGCCAATATTGGCAAAGGCCTCCTCCATTTCTCTCCAATCTGTGCGGTTGGTCGCTAATCTGCTCCAGAACTTCCCGGCCGTAGTTTTGAGTTCGTCTTCCCATCTTCGTACCTGTCTGCCTCGATTTCTTCGGCATTGTCTTGGATACCAGTGTAAAACTTGTTTGCTCCACTTATTAATACCCCTTAATGTATGACCAGCCCATTTCCATTTTAGTTTTCTAATCCTTTTTGTTATATCTAAATATTTTATTATAACAACAAATATTTCATTAGGAAATTCGAATAAATGCAACAAAAATAATCGATTATCCGCAATACGCGCATCGAGGTCTGCTACTCGACACGTCACGTCACTACATATCGGTGTCGAATATTCTAAAGACGTTGGACGCGATGGCCATAAACAAGATGAACGTGTTCCACTGGCATATTGTCGATGACCAGAGCTTCCCCTACCAAAGTGAACGGTTCCCGGAGTTGAGGTAATATCATCAGTTAAAAAGAGCTTTGAATAATTAGAATTCAAAGAAAAGAAATAACAACAACTTAAATATAGATATTCAAGTTGTTCTTTTTTCTTTCATTTTAGCACATATATTTATAACTGAATCGCTCCTGATCGCGATATTGGAATCTAGAACCGACACTTGTTCAAAAATTTTGTCACAATACAACAGTATAAAATTAAAAGTTCTGTAACCAAAAAAAAACACCTCAATACTTTCTACTAATATAAGAAATGTGAAAGTTGTAAGGTTAGAATGTATGTATGGACGTATGTTTGTTATTCTTTCACGCAAAAAACGGCTAGACCGATTTAGTTGAATTATTACTTACTAAATACACATACACAACTAGTATTCAAATAATAATGACACTTATTTCTTAATTTTCAGTCAGCAAGGTGCTTATGACTCTTCTATGATTTACACAAAGGAAGACATTCAAAGAATAGTAGATTACGCTAGAGACAGAGGAATTCGAGTAATACCGGAATTCGATGTGCCCGGTAAAGAAAACATTATGATTATGAAAACATATCATAAAACTTAATAGCGAATTTTGTTTGCTATTATACTCTCAGATATAAATCCCCTTAATTGAAAAACTTCATAACGTCAGAACATAACTTCTTAATTTCGAAATCATATTTCAACTAAATCAAATAAATTTATTTATTTTATCTGCGATCAACTTCATTGTCCTTTTTAATAAAACGGAGAGCTATTGTTTCATAGGGTTACACGAGAAAATACAAAAAAATCATCACACGCTAAATAAAGATAAAAGTTTTTTTAAATATTAGTCTATATCATTTTAGGTCACACCCGCTCCTGGGGTAACGCATATCCCAGCGTTCTTACAGAATGCTACCGCATGGACAAAGTTGTAGGGTTAGGTCCAATGGACCCCACGAAGAACATTACATACAAACTTCTTCGTGATCTGTTCCAAGAGGTACAAGCCTGGTTCCCGGATAAATATTTCCACATTGGAGGGGATGAAGTCGAATTGGATTGCTGGTTAGTAAGCTCGTATATGAAACGTGAGGCTCTTTTAAACAATATTTCTATTTTTATTCACACCTTTGTGCTAGGACCAATTTCGTTTTTATGTTCGACAAACATCGCACTACATCATAGAACTCTATTGATTTTCACTCAAAATCGATTAATAATCATAATTAACATTCGTTCCGTAATACGTATTTGTTTAAAAATACTTTCAATATCATATTACAAGGTTTTTTGTATCACGTATATTTATATCTCTGTAGTGGTTGTGTGTTTAAAAAAAAACACCCTAAACTATTTGCAAAGAACAACATTACTACTATAATTTAGGTACCCCACTCAGTGTGCCTAGAAAAGGTTGCCTGGAAAAATTGATTTTTAGTGATAAGGCCACCTATTATACTTTATACATTTAGTCAGTAAATTTGATAAAGGGTAAATAAAGAAATATAATAACTACACAGGAGGTCGAACCCGGAGCTGCGCGAGTACATGCGCGCGCGCAACCTCACGGTGACGGAGCTGCACGCGCTCTTCATGACCAACGCCATCCCGCTGCTAGCCAATGACTCATCTGTTATAGTGTGGCAGGTAAACTCATATTCCTACCCAAACTAAACGAATACTATTATTAAACTGACAGAACCCTACAGTTTCACAATTAATGATGAGACAAAAATAATATGGATATTCCATAAAGTCTCTGTAATGGAATATCCATATGTTATCACCAATTTGACCATACATTTGAAAGATTCTGTTTTTTAATTATGTAATATTGAATACATCCTTACTAATGTAAAGTAAATGCTTGATATTTATAAAATTTTGTTAGTTAGTTTTTCACACAAACAATTCTGAATGATTTTAATTAAAGTTTATTAAAAAAATAGGCTATTATTTACTGAATAATATGTGTAATCAATTTAATTTTCAAATGTTTCTATTTAGGAAGTATTCGATGAGAGAGTTCCCCTATCCAAAGATACCCTTGTGCAAGTCTGGAAGAACAGCTACATCAGCGAAATGGTGTCGGTGAGATCATCCTTTTACATTACCTTAAATTCATTCATTAATGGCGGCGATGATTACTTTCTATCAGGTGTCTTGCCTACTTGTATTTCACTATATTATGAAAAAAACCTTAATGCAAAGCATGATGAGGATAGATCATAACATGTAAAGTTTATTGTCTGTGGAGTGTGAAGGGTAAAATATATGTAACTCGTTACATTTGAACTAGAGGGAGGATGAAAACGCTAGGCTGGCTTTTTAAAAAGTAGACGACCCTTATGTTATCTTTATGTAAAAAAGGTGTCACTAAAAGAATTGAATCAAGAAACGCCACATTTTATGGTCTGGTCCTTCGAGCCGGATCTAAACTAGCGGCCTATCCACACACAGCCACATTCAGATATAGTCCAAAATAATAGTTTCAAAATTTTTTACAAGTAATTTTCATAAATTTGTCAAACTGAACCTTTCATCATGTCGATAAGAAAAATACAAACAAAAAAATATTGCATAGGTCCTAACAGCGGGGCACCGTCTGATATTCTCGTCGGCGTGGTACCTGGACGCGCTGGGCAGCGGCTGGACGGACTACTACTGGCCCGACCCGCGCCAGATGGTGTACGACGTCACCTTCAACCGCACGCTCCTCGAGAGCGTCGTCGGCGGCGAGGCTTGTATGTGGGGCGAGATGGTCGACGATCGCAATGTTATGAGCAGGTGAGGGGGTGATCACAGGCTTAGATAAGTCAGCAAATGAATATGTGTATAAAGGTTTATTCATAATATTAAAAAAAATAATCTTTTTGCTTTCCGACTGTTTTTGGGTGGATATGTCATTTGGCAACATTATGAGTTACGTGCAAAGATATAATGAACACAAATCGATTTAATTCTCACAGCAATACGCTTTATTCGGCCGATCTATAATTATTAGAATTGAAAATTTTAATATTATTTTTAAAACAAATAAAATAATAAAGTTTAAGCCACTTTATGCGCAACGATTTTTTCATTAGTATACAGACTTATGACAAATATTATCACGTTAATCAACGCAAGGTAAACGTTGAATATTACTAAACATTTTTTTCAAATTAATGAATTTTTTTGCGCAGAGTATGGCCACGTGCAAGTGCAGTAGCAGAACGTCTTTGGAGTGCGAACACGATCGGTAAACGTTCGATGTTCGATACGATCCCGCCGGAAGTGTACCATCGCATGGAGGAACACGCCTGCCGGATGATCCGCCGAGGAATTGACGCACAACCGCCTACCGGCCCCGGTTTTTGTCTCGCATAAATTGTTAAAAAAATGTTTTTGATGCTCAAATACTTACAGTATAGTTTAAATAAATCTGTTTAAGTACAATTATTGTTTGTTTAATTTTCCCAATATTTAAATGTTAGAGAAAGTATATAAAACTATGTGAGATGAAAGGTAAAATGGAGAATACAATAAGTTTTTTTTTCATAACCAACTATCTACCACCTAAGTCTTTATGGGAACGGGCTTTTGGGCCCGCGACTCCGTCCGCGTGGACTTTCATATAAACTTTGACTACTCCCAACCCCCCCTTATAACCGTTTTTTCCAGTTAAAAAGTAGGTTATGTTTTATCTCAGGCTCTAGACAGGCATCTGTGTACCGAATTTATTACAATCGGTTCAGTAGTTTTGGCGTGAAAGCGTAACAGACAGACAGATTTACTTTCGTATTTATAATATTGGTGGGGATTTAAACGCATAAATTCAAGTTAAAAAGCAGTATTACCAACAACAGTCCCGTTTCGGATATAACACAAACAATACAGACGATAAAAAAGAATGTTATCACTACGTTGACGATACTATAATAATAATATAATAATTATTGGTATTGGTGGCTCAAAAAAAGCATTTGAAATGCGTAGACAAAACAAAACATTTGAATTATCTAAAATTTTAAAATGCTAATAAAGGTCTTGTAACTTGTGGTCTGACGGATGGGATATGGGCTATGGCTGTTTGTTAATTATTATTTTTAAATAAAGCAAGCGAATTCTTAATATTTACAATTATGTTAAAATAATTAATCTTATTAAATTATTTGATTATTTAATTATAAGATCAAGACACAAAATTTCGCAATATATGTAATAATCATTGTTCTGCTATACAAACCGGTTTTCTTTTCCGTTAAATTTATCGATTATTCGTAGTCTGTGAAGTTTTGTAAAGTGTAAACAATTCGTTTGATTAGTCAATATAATGTGCAGTGTGCACTGTGCATTTTTATAATTTAAAATAAAAACGTAAACAAAATCGGGAAATGTTGCATCGTAGCCGAGCATAAAAAACAGGAAAATGTCTGGTTATTTGGAAGTGAAATATCCGTTTAAGTCAAACCTCGGTTTAAATCCATTTAAGGTAAAATTTCGCAAGGATGTATGTAATGAATGTTCCCACCTTTGTTATATAGGTACATAATTGTTTATTTTTTTCTAGTCTTGGAAAAAACAATGGTGTATTTTAAGACCTAGCGTATCGTGTTCGGGTGGTGGATCGTTGGCTGTGTATTGTAGCGAGGCAGGGGCTCCTGCGGGCACGGTGGACTTACCCTCGGGATGTATTGTAAAAAGGGCGAAGTCTCGCACGAGGCCCCATGCTTTCGCGGTGTTTTCCCTAGATGCGCCGTCCAAACCGCGAATTCTGCTAGCCGCCCAAACGTTACAAGATGCTCAGTTGTGGATGGATAAAATACGCGATCTATTGAACGGCGATAAATTAAGAGGTAAGTCTACCTTCATTTTATTTAATCGAGCTCTTGTCAATGACTTTCACTGTCGGACTTTCCTAGCATATTAAATAAGTGCTTAAATTAATTGTTTATTAGAAATTTGTACCTTAATGTGGGGCAAAATTTAAGAAATTACTTTATTATATTTTTTATTGATATAATTTTTTGAAACTTAAATAATTATTAATTAAGCTATTATATAGTGTAATACTTAGGTCATTGCAATATTAGTCTAGACTAGAAACTTCCATTCTAGGTCATTGTCGAAAAATTAACACACACATGAGTATCATATCATAGCTGAATAATTTAATTTACTGACGTCATCACATTCAATGCTAATTTCCATTGTTTACCTTTAAATGTTGGCTATGTGTGTTTTGTTGTTGAAATCTTCCTGTATTACATGCCAGACTTAAATATTATATATTAAAATACAGCATTATAGAAAGGTACAAAAACTGGGTCAAATATAAATAGATTGTAATGCTTTCATATAAAAAAATCTATAATCCAGATGGTGCTTCATCATTTCACAAAAATCTTTTCATTGAATAGATCCATATCTACAATCATGCTTCATTCATCTCATTACAGGCTCAGAATCATTGCTCAAAGACTCATTCCCTGTCACTGTGATAGCAACAGAATTATCTAGAAAATGTTGTTTTATGACGGACTGTGTGCTCGCACTGTCAGCGGCCGGGCTAGTTGTGTCCCAGCCTACGACCAGCTTGAAAATTGACTGGAAACACATAAGTGATGTGCTTCTCACTAGAGAGAACGGGGACACTAATAGAACCTGCGTTCTTAGTATTAATAGGTGTGTTGTTGCTTAATACATCTCAATTTTTAAAAATGTATTGTAACATAATGTAAAAGTTAAAGTTGCTTTCCTCTGTATGTTTCTAAACTATGTAACATATTATAATTCTAATTTTAAAATATAAAGAGGTTTGTTTATATGTAATACACATGAATTATATATACTCGTATATTATTCATGCAAACTGGGGGCAAATCACTAGTAATTTATTACAATAATTCATTAACAATGGGCAATGATGTTCCATGCAAACATTTTTGTTCCTTTAGTTACAGTGATAATAATAGACATAGTTTTCCATAAGTAATTTCCTTATTATTTTGTTTGTATGTGACGCTTTTTCCTTTGACGCAAACAATAGGTTTAAAGTCTACATTCATTCACCTACATTAAATGCGATCTCGTATATACGATAGTGATGAATTACTAATTAGAAATTAAAACTTTTGAACTCAAGAACAACTGTTAAGTTACACAAACATACACAAAGTTATACAAATACACTAATAAATATCATAAGAGGGTTTTTCTCGAGTAAATCTGTAAACTAAAGCCTGTATTTATATCATATAATTTTTTTATTTCCAGTGGTTTTAGCAACGGCAATGGTGACATGAAGTTCTGTACCCCATTGGCTAAAGAGTTAGTGAATGCCGTCCGACAGGCATTGTCCTTGCAGCATAAGTTACTTAGTCGTAGCGATGGCGACTTGAGCCGGAATGACGATGTTGGTATGTAATGACTTATAGATGTATTACTACTAGCCCTGCGGTTTTATTCGCGTAGTTCCCGTTCTCCAGGCAGTAGTGGGATGTAAGCTATTCTATCTTTTAAGTTAGCAAACTGCACACGGTGTACAAAATAAGTTTAAAATTGATTAAGTAGTCTAAGAATCAATCGCGGATAAACAACGTGACAAGTTATTATATGTGTATATTAAGATCAGATTTAATTTTTTATTGAATGAAAATGTTTGTGATAATATATACACAAAAAATACACTTACTACACATACTTTCTCTTTATCACTTCTGCTTATGATTAATAATTAATTATCCATTTAGTAGAGATGTAAATATCTGTATTTTAGAGTTTCTGTGTTATATATGATTTTATTAAACTAAAAATACTCTCTATGTCTAAGCAATAATTTTCTCATGTTATAATAGATTTGTAAAGATTTATAAAAATCTCCAGATCATTTAATGCATATACTGCTTAATATATTTTAGTAAAATCAGTGTTAGTTATTAAATTATATTGTTGCAGGAGAAGCAAGAAGAACAAGTTGGTACAGCGGGCCATCGGAAGTGTCTCTGGATGATAATGATCTCATTATGACTAAGGTATGTTTAACTGACAAATGTCACCTAGACAGAGTGTGAAAGAGATAACGCTCCATAAGTCTTGGAAGCCGAAGAGTATAACTTACCATTATGCTTAGCGTTTGTGGACTATGAGAAAGCCTTCGATTCGGTGGAAACATGGGCGGTGCTAGAGTCACTCCAGCGATGCCATATTGACTATCGGTACATCGAAGT
>DWAJ01004861.1:0-12286 GCA_018238005.1 Eurema mandarina | reverse complement strand
ATCACGCTGCGACTAATAGGAGCGAAGATATAATGGAAAATGTGGAAAAAACGGGGAAAATTATTCATCTTTGAGGGCTTCCTTTGCGTGCGCTGCGAAAACGGTTCAAGATACCAAAAAAATATGTGTGAAAGAATTATTCCTCTTTAAATGATCTAAAAAAAGTCCGCGACAGTATATGTTTATCTTCTAAGATTGACTCACTATAACATAACAATAGAAATAGATCCGACGGGGACGAAGTCGCGAGCAACAGCTAGTATTTAATATAGTTTTCCATGTGTAAAAAAACTAATCTACATTTAATAATTTTTCTCTGTCTTAGAAATAATTTTTTGTAGTACCAAAGTTTAGGTAGCATTGACAATAATATAATTTCCAACCACTGGGCGCGCAGGGTTCACCTTCAAAGGAGGTCTCCACCGAAGACTCCCCCAAGAAGGACAAGAAAAAGAAGAAGGGTCTCCGGACGCCCTCCTTCCTCAAGAAGAAGAAAGAGAAGAAGAAGGAGAAGTCCAGCACGCCGCAACCAGCTTAGAGGTAAGAGTGGATGGGAGATAGTTGGATCTAGTATTGCCTTAACGGCGGAAGCCCAGATGCTTAGGTACCTTTGGGCTTATAATACTAGTTTTTCAAAACCGCATTCCCGCTTATGCGGAATAATGCTTATTGTTGAATGTTTTATCTACATCTTTCTTAATTAATATATAGAGAAGTCTCAAAAGTACTAAGTTGTGCTCAAAGCTGGATGCGTGTACTTACATGTGCAGTGCCAGAAAATTAAAAAAATGTTCCTCTTTAATCTGACATTGATCGAAATGTCGCGCAATGCTCTGTTATTGCTAGGAATAATGATTGACTTACGAATTTTCGTGGGGCTGTAATTTAAGTTAAAGAAATTTCCAAATCGATGCAAAATGATGTATGTTTGTTATTCTTTCACGCAAAAACGGCTGGAGCGATTTAGTTGAAATATGATTTACATAGGTTTTGGATTCCTGGATTATTAATATGGGATATTTTAAAATTGCGGGGCACAGCTGGTAATGAATATTTTAAATGCTAGATCGGTGCCAAAGCAAATTGTCGAAATACATTTTTCGTTGGGGTCTATTTTATACATTTTTACTATACAAATAAAAATTATGTCGCTGTAATGTATCCGTTATATAGTTGCTGACCCCCCTGAATCAAAGACATTTTCTCTCCACAGATAAAAGAAACAATCAACACTGCCATGTCGCTTTGAAAATATCGTAATATAATATACAGTGGGCCTGGTTCCGCTTTCGTTATGGTACCCACCTATTTTCGGCAACGCTTGCTTACGTTTCCATTCAGAACCTGATTTATTGTTAATTGTCATTACAAACATGGCAGCACTGCCACAGACTCAAGTCTTTATATTTCGCATATGGTAACACTGTTTCAAGAAAGTATTTTATATGAACGGGAACAGTTTTCGTTTGAGAACTTGGAATATATTTAAAAAAGGTAATTAAAGTTCAAATCACAACTGTTTTAATACAGATAGAAAGTAGTAATGTCTTAAAATATTAAAAAAAAGATGTTTCTGACTTTGCTACGATAAAAGATAAAATTTTAAATAAGTGTTTAAATGAATGCGAAAATTTATTTGTTATTATATTGTATAAAAATCTTATAAATTGGATATTTCTGTATTAACAGTATAGAAACACGTGACCACAGATTATACGTAATTTCAAATACGTCAGCTGTCATTTTGACAGTTGTTTTTTTTGCAGTACGATTTTAATTGTTTGTTAATTGTCTTTGATGTCACAAATATATTTTTAAGCCTATGAATGAAATGGAATTTTGTCTTTTAATCGATTTTTTTTTTAAATATAAATGTCGGTTCTGAATGGATTTAGAAATAAGAGCTATTAAACGCAGAATTTTTTAATTTATTTAAGAGGTCCTTGAAGCAAAATTCTCTATGACTTGCCACGCGTCTTATAATGTTGATATTTTAAAATTATTTTTCGTTTATATAATTTATAATTTGAGGTCGTCCGTGAATTTTGAGCGCGAAATATGAAATACTCAATGAAATTCGTTATTTAAGACACGTTTTTTAATTCGATGAGTTTAATTGTTTTAATATAATATTGTTATTGTGAAGTTTTAAAATGGACGCTAGCAACACTGTTCAAAATAATCGGACACTTCTTTGGTGCATTCTGTACGTATAATTGTATTTTTTATACTAGCATGTAATGCTTTTAATGTCGGGGATTCCCCCTTCGCCATTCGTGCTTTTAAAGATGGCCGCCTTATATTCCCGCCGTATCGCGGTAGTGTATTGGCGCCATTGTGAAAAATTAAATATAATATATTATTAGCACTATCGATGTACATTTAAGATTATATCGGCTAGCCTACTTTGGTAGATTTTTAAATTATTAATTTTGTTTAAATGCATGGTTTATTCAACATGGCGGAGCTATCAAGATAAGAAAAAAAATCGCTCTACAAAAAGTCTCTTCAAGTGTTCACTTAATTAACTAGAAATTACTCAAGTAAAAATATTCAACTCTTAGCCTTGTGTCTTTATTATGTATTTTAATATTCATTTAGAAATTTAGAATCGTAAAATAACTTCAATTTCGCGTCATTTTTGACAGCTCCTCTGTCAATGTCAAACGTCAAACCGCCATGTTGAATAATCATTTTTTACAGTACACAGTAATTAATTTGTTGTTACTACGATAGTTTTTAAACGAGAAATTATATTTTTTTCTATTTTTTATTTTATTTTTTCCTCTCCTGGGTTTTATCAATTTGACATTACCTAGTTAAGTCTAGCGTTGTTAAAATGACAAGTTGATTTTTATTAAAACGTTGTAGTAAGACATGGTTGGGCCGCAAAGGATGTCGATTGACGTTTAACACCGGTGTTGCCATATGTATGGTTTTCTCCCATTTTTTTGATATTTTTACACTTTATTTGCTAATATTTTATAGAGTTTTGAGCGTTAGCACATTATGATTATTTGAGGTCCGGTGTTAAAAGTCAGATCGTATTCGGTTCAGCAATATGTGGTTACAATGGTAATATTAAGCCTACGTCAGCGTCAAAAATGGGGTTAAGCGTAATTCCGAAATATAATCTAGATATATAGTTAGATCTAAAATTAGGTTTAATAAAAACCTATAAATAAGAACGTTTTAATTAAAAAAATGTTTAACATCGATCGAAGTATCCTCATTTTTGTCGTTGGAGTTTATTCTGTAATCTTGGAATTATGACACACTGGCATTCTTTGCAACTTGTGTATTTGTATTGAAATAAATTATTAGTTTTATTTCAGTGTTTTATTTAAACCTTCCTAATTTTCCAGTCTAGGATTTTCGAGAGGGTGAAAGTCTTTGAGTAGGTGAAATTATTTCATTAAAATATGTATCAGATTATTATCATATAAATAAATTATAATAGTTTAATAACTTCTATCTCAGATTTATATGTTACTAAATTATTCCTGGATCCTGAACAACTTTCAGAAAATTGAAAAATTTCATTTTATTGATCATCTTTCATTATATCTTCATCTCAAGAAGGGAAACTCAAAATAGACGGTTCATCCCGTCTATTTTGAGTTAGAGTTACATTAAACGTTTGACAGCTTAGAAAATCGTTAAAATGGCTATTTCCCGAACAAATTTTTATTGTTCATTTCTAATTATTCTTCACAATTTTAAAAAATAGAGAAAACTAAATATGATCATGAAATAGTTTAAAACAAATCTTTCGTCTGTACCTATTATGTTTAAATATTTAAAACTACGCAACCGATTTTCGTGCGAATTTTTAATCGGATAGAATGTTTCAAGAGGAAGGTTTATGAGAATAATACATGCATAAATATAAATCATCGTAGATTTATACATTTTATAGATTACATAGATCATTCATTACGGATCAAAGCGTGGAGCGATGCTAAGATATGTACACAGCACTCATAAAGCGACGACCGCTTGGCGCAGTGGTAACACAACTGCTTTCTGCGCGATGGGTCGTGGGTTCGATTCCCACACCGGAAAAATATATTTGTAATTTACATTTACATTTGTATTTTTCTGGGGTCTGGGTGTTGCTATGTATTGTATGTATGTATTTACAAAAGAAAAGTATGTATATGTAATGTATTCCGTTATCTAGTTGCCATAACACAAGCTTCGGCTTAGCTTGGAACTAGATGGCGCTGTGTATAAATGTCCTGAAAATATTTATAATACATTGTAGTACAGGTAAAGAATTTTTTACATGGGTATAAAATAGTTACAGCAATGGTATATGGTTATGCTAAACATTTTAAGTTAAGCTAATAAATTGTCTATTTATAAAATAATTTTTAAAGTCGATTTAGTTGGGCTAAAGACTATATGAACGATAGAAATTCTTTCAATCTACACTAATTTAAAGAGGAAAGGTATTTTTGTACGTAACGAATAAACTCGGAAAGTACTGGTCCGATTTTAATAATTCTTTTTTCATTGTGTCAGTGCCGTGTGTCATGATTTGGATGCAATAGGCTATTGAAAAACAGTCTACTATTTTGGGAGCCTGGGTAATTTTTTTTGTAAATCACCTTATTATGGAAAATAAACTATTATTAGAAAGTTACATTATAACTGAGTTCTATAGGTATACTTAATATGTATACTGTATATACATATTAAGTAATACGCAAAGCCGGGATGGGCCGCTAGTAATTTATATTATAGAATTTAATATCTAACCGTAATGTTTAAACAAACATGTTTAGTATTTTCCTTAAAAAATCTAACATTCTGAAATTTTCATTGCAGTTGGAAACATTTATAGAAGAAGAGGAACCGGGCGAATTGAATCTATCCAACCCCAAACTAGTTTTAACTTCGGAAGAAGAATCAATCAAATTTCCGAACGGCTCTTCGCCGATTAACAAACATAGGTCTAATATCAATTTGGAAGAACGCGCCGATGTAATACGCTCAGCCAGCGCTACGCAGTTCTATAGAAACGAGGAAAGAACTCGAAAAATATCGACTCCTTCTAAACATGGCTTGCAACACATTTCCAGCAAAATCTCCAACCATTTACCAAGCAATCCGTCGTTATTGGAATCCGTTCCAGAAGGGAAATCCAGCCGGGTGAATTCCCAAGAGGGTTTTGGAAAAAAACTCGTAGTACCAAAAACTCCGAAACGCAGTCCTTCAACTTCAAGTTTTCAGTACATGTCGACGCCGTTCCATGGTTCCACGCTATCCGCTTTCGAGAAACCAAGCGATTTCGCGTCACAATTCAGCTTAAAGTCCGTAACAGACAGCTTAGCGCCCATAACCTACTGCTGTGGTTGCAAAAAGAAAAAAGAAGAGAACAAAGAGCCGAATAAATACTTCGATTTACAGCTATTCAAAGATCCAATTTATTTGGTTATCCTGATATCGAATTGCACGTGCGCGATTTCGTTCACCAATTTCATTATTTTGGTTCCTTCGTACGCTAAAGAGTGTGGCTTTGACAAGTCGCTTGGCGCGTATTTGTTATCTATAATTTCGGCGTTGGACTTAGTCGGCAGAATTGGCGGGTCCGCGCTGTCAGATATAGTGACAACTCCTAAAAGTTATTTTTTTATAACCGGCCTGCTTTTTTCGGGAATAAGTTTGGCTATGATTCCGCTAGTTTCGTCGTATTCGGCTATAAGTGCGTTCTGTTGTGTTTTCGGCATCGCGTCTGGTATAAACGTAGGTGTCAACGCTCTAGTGATGACAGAAATGTTAGGAACGGAGCGACTGATGTCCTCGTATGGGATTAGTTTGTTCGTAAATGGTCTAGTACAGTTAATAGGGCCACCGATTTGTGGTGCGTGGTTTGAATATACGCAATCGTATAAGTCGTTGGTGGTAACACTAGGTTTTATTCTGGTTTTTGGCGCGGCGATATGGCTATTTGTACCGATAATTTATAGACGCCGGAGAAAGCGCGAAAATGCGGAAAAGGCGTAATCGGTTTTCTAAGGCAGGGTTTATGGGCCAATTTATCGATTTTTTTTTATGTAACTGACATTATTTTCGATTTTTTTTTTGTTAATTAAGAGCGATTTCGAATTATGCTTTTAGTGTAGACGTTAATTTTAATTTAGTAAAATTTATTTTAATAATGCGAAACAGTTAAAAAAATCGGTTTTTCTGAAATAATATTTTCTGAGTCAAATAATAACCATAGATTATACATTAAAGAGTTATTATTAAAGGTTCCACAGAGTAGAAAAGATAACAGATAAACAAAAGATCTTGCCACATTCGAACAGTGTAATATTAATAGAAATATTCCTAAAATATTTTAAGAATATTTTAGGAATTGTGATATCTTTGTGATTTTAGTCAATTTTATTTCATCCCTGCATATAATGTTAGCCAAATAGCACAATTTCTGCTTATATGCGCGCATTTAGTTTATATTTACATCCATACATAACTTATATTAATAGAGTTATCATAAATTACTCCTTGAATATAGAATTTGGAAAATAATTATTGATTTTAATTTAAATATTTCAAATTCAAAATACTACACAAAAACTCAAGCGGTTATATATAAAAAATCTACATTTAAAATCTTAATTATCTGTAGGTCTGCAGAGGTCGTGACGGTTTTTGAATCTATATGTATTACTTATAATCTGTGCAAAAAATATAATTGAAAGCAAGATTTACAAGCCTTGTATAAAATTAAATAAATATTTATGTCAATCTATTGACAATAAAAATGTATTAATTTCTTATTTAATAAGTCTCGTCAGTTGAAAGAATATTATACAAGATCAAATTGTGAAATAAAATGCTTTCTGTATGGAGTGCTGTTTATATTATTAGAATATTATGTTTATAATGTCCTTAAAACAGACATTAAATATATTTGCATTTATTATTAGGCAGCTGAAATAATGAAAAGCAAATTATTTCTAATATTATTTTTCGTATTAGTTATATGTATACATTTATCAAATAGAATACAGTATAATAGTAGGTATAAATCACGGTATGATACGAAAATTTTGCATATAATTTATAATATATTTGCTTGTTATCTGGCAACAATAGTATCTGTCAATGTCATAGAAAAATTATATGAAATGTGACACATGGGCTTACGTTTAACAAATGATAAAATAATGGTAATAAGTTCATGTAGTTATTTAATAAAAACAGCACTCCATATTCATAAAATACTTATTGTATGTAAATAACAAAAACTAAACGCTTAAATACTGTCAATTGCGGTTTCAACATTGCCTTAAAGTAATTAAGAATTAAATCTATGTAAAACTAGGCCTAGAGGTTACCATATAAAAAATATTTCTTATGTAAAATATTGCTTTTCAGAATTCCTCATTTTTCCTCATAAGTCTTTATTTTTAGGCTTCGAATACTCCTAATAAATCTAATTAAAAAACCTTCGAGACTCGAAATAAATGGCCAAAAACATTACTCACATTTTTATAGACATTTTAAACTGTTATTTTTAATATTTTCAACTTAATGTATAGTTCTTAATTAATTTACTAGTTAATCTACAGTTCGTCCGAAAGTTGGCGCTTTTATAAAAAAAGAAGAAATTGTCTATTGTATATATTTAATAATTTCCGAACATAACCTTAAAATAGTACTTAATTTTATAATTGAACTTATAACATTATTTAGACGATTATTTTAAATGTTTTGTTCGCTTTATTAATAAAAAAGTAATCTTATGCGTCTAAGCAATGTTCTAGATCTAATAATATCAGATATATACTTAACAAACGTATACATGTTTTTGTAATTTTAAATATTTGTATATGTAATATATTTTTATCTGAATTGCGTGTTTTATTTTACCTGTAACAAATTTATTATTTCGTCGAATTTAGTGGTTGACTGGTTTTTTGACGTCAAACGTCTAAAATCGCGCCGAAACATACGGGTACCAGCCTACCAGGTTAAAAAAGTGGACCGTCACGAAAATGTCTATATTATGTTAAGTTAATAATTAAAAAACTATTAGTTTTAGAAACAAAAATGTAGTGTGAATAGTTCACTTAAATATGTAGTTCATTGTTAAACAGCGTCAATCTTGTTTTCATTTCAACTTTATATTTTGAAAGCGATTCGCTAACATAGACGTTTCACGTTAAAACCAACAGCCGAGTGCCCCGGCACAGCCCCATCCGATTTTTATAATTACAAGAATAATCAACTTCAAAAACGTTTGCCAATTATAGCATTGGAGCGTTTATGCAGTATAATGCGTATCATTGAATGTTTCAACTACATCTTTCTCTATTCACATATCGAGCACTCTCAAAAGTACTAAGTAGTGCTTTCGCTCGATGCGTGCAATTACATGTGCAGTGACAGAACATTAATAAATGTTTCTCTTTAATTTGACATTGAACGAAATGCACTATGCTCTGTAATTAGAAACACTGCAAGACACTTTTGGATACAGCGCCATCTATAATGTAAGTCATGCACTAAAGCTATAATCACGAGGGATACAATCTACGATTACATTTTTTGGTATTTTACACTCAGATAAAGCTAATCTCTGATCGGAATTCCATTAACTACATTAAAATAGCTATAGTATATTTAAACATTACCTGCAGACTAGTAAAATACACAAGAAAAATAAAATAAAACCAACATAATAAAAAACATATTTTTATTCACGAATTGCATCACAAATTAGATATGTATAATATATTTACATTAGCACAATTATTGTTTTAAAAATATTTTTACAAAAACTGTTTTAGTGTGCAGTTATTAGTAGACTTATAATGTTCTTAAGATATAAGATGTACTTATGTATGTATAAAGTAGCATTGCGAACTAAAAGCTGTAAATCGTTATGTTCCCTTGACTGCAAATTGGCTCCATCATCAGATCTACTCCAGACTATTAAAATTGTAGTGTTTTCATAAAATACTTAATGAAAAACTTCAACAGTCATCCACATGATTTTTGAAAGTTATTAGACCCTAATATCTTTACAATGGGATAACCTATAATTATCATCTTTCAAACAAAAAAAGAATCATCAAAATAAGTTCAAAAACGACAAAGTTTCGACCTAACAAACATAAAAAGCATATGCACGAAATTTCCATTTCAAATTGAGAAACCTCCTTTTTATGAAGTCGGTTAAAAAGTTTATCTATCAAAGAAGTAGATCCATAGAGGATTATAAAATAATACAAATAATGTTAAACAAACAATAATTATTTTCATGAACGTTCCTTACGACTTACAATTTAACGCATAATTTTTCGATAGATTATCCACAATGTTTTTAATATAAATGAGTGTCTATGAGAGTTTATATACATAATAACTAATTTTTAAAAACAAAAAACACATCACATGTTTTATTGAACGAACATAATTTTTTACAATCAATACCAATTTTAAAAATAAGGTTCGAGATCCATTTTCAATATTCAAGTATACAATACAATATTAAAATTAAAATAAAATGATATTATTTTTTATACGAAATAAAAAGCTTATTACAAAAAATCCTCAAATAAGAGTGTTGCGGTATTTAATTATTCCTATTTCATTTTATTAATGGCAACTAAACTTTTTATATGGCAATAACAACTGTCAAGACGAAAAAGTGTTTAAAAATACCATGATGTATTTATTGCATCGGACGGAATTACATTTAATATTAAAAAAAAAAGATTAATAGGGTTGCCATAATCAAAATCGGGTTACCTTATTATAAGTTGTTATAAGTTATGTAGTAAGAATTGTAGTACATTTTTTTAGTAGGAAAATTTCTAGATTTATAGACGTATAACGCATAGACTGATAGTCCTTTAATAATCGAACCGCCGTAAGTGAAGCCACAACTGTATATATGTAGGTGTTAACAGCACGTTCTTATACTCGATGACACGCACACAAGCACACCGGTAATGTTGCTGCTATAAGACTTTTACCATATAAATGTGGAAAACTTAAAATCTTCGAAAAGTATGCGATGTATTGCGGCGACGATCTATGTAAGTAGACAAAATTGTCTACTTTGAAATGGCTTCACTTTGCGTGCTCATAATGGGTTTCTAGGTGTAATTTTTCTATGTATACTACTGTTCAGATACGCGCATAATATTCATCAAAAATGTTTCCAAAAGTCCCGTATATAAAAAAATCTTATAAATTTTCTAATTCCTCATACATTAATATATTATATCAAATTTTAATTTATTCAATTATTAAATTCATCTAAAACAGTGTACAATTCCAAAAATCCTATTCGAAATATTTTCTAAAATCACTTTTTCCTAATTAATTTAGTACTATTTGTTTGTTCTTAAAAAATACAACTATCCTTTATAAAAATTTTGAATATGTCGAATAAACGTGATAATATTTAGCTTGTTTCTGGCAATTATATTTACGTTGACAGCTGTCATTTATGTCAATATTTTTGTAAATTCTTTACCGCGCTTTTTTTAAATTATCTTTACTCTATACTAATATATAAATAAGTAAAGTTCTTGTGTTAGTTAAATTGTAAGGGGTAATCTCGGGATCTACTGAACCGATTTAAAAAAAAATTCACCAATAGAAAGCCATATTATTGCTGAGTTTCATAGGCTATGGAATATTGATAGAATAGAAATGGGCACGGGTCCGTTAGTATAAAAATTAATATAAAAATTTGAAACTTTCAATATGCTAAGACAGGTTTATAAATTATTAAAAAAAAATAAAAATGAAATCGAAAATTTTGAAAACGATTTTTTTTCCTATGAATAATGTTATGATATAGTATTTACAAAGAAGCCATACAAATTTTATTAATAAGGTACTTTTTCAAAATGACGTTTTATAAAATAGCTGCTATCGTCTTACTCACGTGACGTCACATAGCGCCATCTTTAAATTATTGCTATCTCGCTCTTACTTAGGTAAATTGATACGTCTGTCCTGCACGCGTTTTGTCATCTTAGGCATTTGCTATTTCACTCTCACATTTTAATTTTTTTCATTTTCATTCATTTTATTAATAAGTTTTCTAGTAAAGTTGCGTTAAAATTTTATTTCAAATATATTTATTTTATTTTAAATATATTTTCTAGAAATGATTTTAAGACGGAAAGAGAAAGAGAAAAGACAGAAAGAGACGTAGCTGGCGCACTGTACTAAAAAAATCGTTCTAAAAGTCTGAAAAATAGATTTATTTTGTCATACTTTTAAATAGACATATCTTAAAACCGTGTTATTCATCTCGTGTTAGTTTTCGATATTTCGAGAATATATTTTCTTAGCTTATATGTATATAACATAGTACCATAGTAGTATATAATACTATCTTAGAGCTAGCAGCGGCCTATTCGCTTTGACAGCTGCACGAAGCTTCTTCACTAGAGCTGTAGGTTGTATTAATATTGAGGCTTCTGTGCCTCTCGAACTAATCCTATTCATTTCCTCTTCCCCTCCCTGTGAAAAAAAAAATGTTCACCATCGAGTATCCGAGGAAAAAAATCAAGATTTTTCACTTTCGACAAGTTCCGAAAAAAAAATCAAGATTTTTCACTTTCGACAAGTTCCGAAAAAAAAATCAAGATTTGTCGCTTTCGACAAGTTCCGAAAAAAAATCAAGATTTTCGCTTTCGACCAGTTCCAAAAAAAAATAAAAAAATTTCAATTTCGAAAAAAAATTCACTATCACTAGGAAAAAAAATTTCACTTTCGGTCATATCAGATTCAAATAAAAAATTGGAAACAAGCGAAGCCACGTGTCAAACTAATGTAATGCATACGGATGATCTTACCTTGATCAAATTTATAGGTCTATTATTGACTTCAGTGACCGCCCACTTGCCGGGGGGAAGTCCCGCCCTGCTGGCCGGGGAATCCCCGTCCACAGACTGTATCGTACATTCGCTATCCAATTTTATACCTGAAACATTGCCGTAAAAATGCATTTATTTCAAATTCAGTAATCTATACATATAATAAAAATGTAACGAGTCGCTGTCTGTACATGGAAGATATATGAGAAAAAATATTATAGGAGACCTTTATTAACGCAATAGAACCCAAAAAAATAATTTTTGAATTTTTTGTCTGTTTGTTTGTGCACGCTAATCTCAGAAACGGCTTATCCTATCTAGATGGGTTTTTCAATGATATATTGTGGTAAGCTTAACTTAACATTAAGTCTTTAATTCATGTCAATCGGGTGATAAATAAAAAAGTTATGGCAATTTAAAAATCA